>CABFWB010000067.1:477128-488927 GCA_902151455.1 Timema bartmani | reverse complement strand
GTGGCCCAATTCACCTGTGTGATTAAGATCTAATCGGCCTCATGGCCCAGTTGTAATGCTCCGAAAATTTTACCCACTTCGGTGGCCGCAAGGTGCAAGGCGTTACTCTTGAAGTAGATTAGACTGATGATGACAGGGAGATCGAGGTTCAAATCTTGGTTGGGTATATTGAAGATGTTTTTTCCAAACAGGTTCTCCACTCTCTCTCCACGCAAACGAGAATACACTTTATATAAATATAACTTTCCTTAACCCCAAAACCATTAGCGTAAATAGTAGATTAGTAGATCAGCGTTTAACCCGAACGGATAATAAGACACAGTGCTAAAAATAAAAGTTATCAGCGCCATTGGGCACGTGGTCTAAATTTCAAGGTCATTTAGCCTAGTTTGTCTTTACTGGGAGGTTGGGGTTAAAATCCCGGTGAAATGTATTAAGGGTTATTTTTCATCACTATCCTTCCACGCAAATGTATATTTCTAATCCCTATCCCACTAGAGTTGTTAAATTATGTATATGCTGTAGTGAAAATAAACTAAATATTCTGGTATCATTTAAAAAGGATAAATTAAACAGAAGAATTAATTAAAATTGAATGTATCACTATTTACATTAATAGTGAATATAAAATTCATATTTGGAGAGAACTCAATGCACTCAAATGAGATTAAAAACCGTGCTTATTGCGAGAACCTATCATCAAAACAATATATATATTTTTTTCAGATTATAATAAATTTACCTAGTACGTTGAAATAACTTGAGCTACTACAAGCATTAACAAAACAATGGAACTGTTTTGTGGCCACATAGTCAAAGGCGTCACTCTCGCAAAATATTGGAGTTTCAATAGCGAGGAGAACGGTGATCGAATCTCAGTCTGGTGTATTTAAGGTGATTTTCCCTAAATTTATTTCCACTATCTATTTCCACGCAAATACGTGTAAACTTCTTATAAATTCAACCTTACTAATACCTAAAATATTAGTGTATTCAATACTTAGTAAGATGGAGTGATAAAAAAAACAATAAAAACATAATTTATTTGATAATTAAGCGTTGATTTGTTTAATGGTTTTTTACTATAATCTTGCTACCATAGCTGTATTGTTAAATTTCCATTTAAATAATATTTTATAAATTTAAAAAAAATCTACACGTCCAAAATTGATAGACAAATTTACTTAATTACTTATATTCAAAAGTGAAAGCTGTATATTACATCTGGTTATAAATTTTGTAAGAACTCTATTGTATTTAGAGCGTGATTAATAGAATGGACATTATTATTCAATTGTTTAACCTTACTGACTTATTTACTTACTTACTTTCTCTGTCATTACTCATTACTCATTAGCTAATTAAAAGTTTACCACACCACTTATAAAAGTACGCAACTTACACTTATCTCGAGCTAGTTCTAACCAGTCCACTACATTACACTCTATCTCTTTCAGTTCGATTCTAGTTTTATCTTCCCATCTACGTCTTGGTCTTCCCAATAGTATCTTCCCATTGGGTTTGCCAGTCAATACCTTGAAGAATGTTCTAGATTCTCCCATTCTCAGTGCATGTTCTGCTCACCGTAATTTGCGAGGTTTGACTATCCTTACAATTTCTTGTGATGAGTACAGGGTATGTAACTAATCGTTTTTTAGACCTCTTCCACTTTACATGCATTAAATAACGTGATAAAGTTAATGCGTCCCAATATGAAACTCACTTCAAAGGTTTTGATTTGAGTAAATTCATTTTAAGTACTTATTTTAAACTATTTTTATCTGGCACTAATGGTAACTTAGAATAAATATCAAGTATATAAATTATTTTAATAATATTCTTTGTTATTTTGTTTTAAGTAGAACTAAAGATTGAAAATAAGGAAGAAACTAAAGTTACTTTTTATTGTGACGTATAAGTTTTCTTTCCTTAATTTCAATAATTTATATTCTGTTTTTCTGGTTACATATAGGACAGGTTTAAAATCTCAGTCGTGTGTATTGATGGTGTATTATCTTAAAGGATTTATATTCCCCTTTGTGTCCCTACAAGGCTAGATTAAATTAATTTTACATATCTCTTACTGGTTATAAAGCATGGAAACAAAATATTTAAAACTCGTTTGATCATTTATTGAGTTTAAAAAATTTAATTTAGAATAGTTAACATAGCCTGCTTTGACGGTAAAGCAACTTTTAAGGTATCATGCTTGACAACTCTTGGTTTGTATTGGATGAAGAGGTAGAGGTTCAAAGCCCGTCTTTGTATACTGAAGTGTTTTTTACTCAATAGTTCCCTCTTCTATATATCCGTGTCTGGAAAACCAGTCGAGGAAAGCCTTAGATTCAGGCCATGAGCCCACGGATTTGTAGTAGTTGTAAATTAATCCTGAACAAAGAAAAATAAATTGCTTTACTGAAACCAATGAGGTAGTAAAGTAAACATATAACTATCTCCTAATAAATGTGGGCTACGATCTACGCCTAATGAACAAGTATTCATTAAATTTAGTTCTGTCGAGTATATGATGTAAGTAGCAATTAATGAGATACTAACATTAATTAGAATAGTAACATCTGTTCATTTAAACCTTTGACATTAGAGTGCCACCCATACACGTTTGTAAAAATAAAAAATCCAATACTCAAAAAGTTTGTATATTTTCTGTGTTGGAATGACATCTAGACTAACAAAACCTCACAAAGTTAGGAAATTCATATTGTATATTACATCTCGACCTTTTCCCACCTTTGTGCCTAACAATGGAGTCAGGGTCCTTTTCTCTTTGCATAACAATGGAATTTGGCTTGGCAGACAAGTACACATTTACAGGATCTCACACACAAAAATAAATAGTGTTAGAAGAAAAACCGTTCATATCTCCCTTTTAAAATATGTCTTAATATTAGTGTCTAATGTAGATTGTAAGATATAGTATTGAATTGAGGACCAGGAGGGTTTGATCGAAGATAAACAAATAATCTTTAAGCCATGGTTCAAACCCTGGTCAAATAAGGCGAGGGGGGATCTCTTTATTTTTATTAAAGTTACGAGTGTGTGGGTATTTACTTTTAACTAACCCTTTCTCTCCTTGGTATTTATAATTTAGCCAAATTTTCTTACAAAGAACAATCAGGAAAAGGGATCTTTAGGAAGGCTATCCGTAAGAAAATTGGTTTATAGTTAAGGTCACTGCCATAACTGTAAAAAAGACAGTACTATTTAAAGTAAGAGAAATCCCTTCGTTTACGAACTATTTCTTCAAGACACATAATAATTCATACCTGCTTAAGTGGCCACATGATCTAGGACGTCACTCTCACAATATAATAGACTGCAATATTCAGGGAAATCGGGGCTTGAATCCCACTTGAGTGTACTGAAGGTGGTTTTACACTCTCTTTCCGCCTAAATTTAGGTACACTTCCTCTAAATTCAACCTTCCTCATCCCTAGATCATTAGCGTAATTAGTACATATGCATACAACCAGAGCATGAATTAAGAAGTGGTGCTAAAAAATGAATATTAAAAATTAATTTAATACCTTGATTATCTTACAAATTGACATTTTAGAAAATACAAACTTTTTGTTTGTAATTAGCATTGATAACATTTCAATATATTATTATGTTATTTAATGGGTACTGACAACATAATAAAAGTTACAATTGAAAAGTACTTGACTTGATGTATGAATACGTAAAAGTAGTTCCAGTGACTTTTTATCGCTGTCAAATAATATGTTCAATAAAATAAAAATCAAGATAAATTTATATTAATGTAAGATATATGTGTTTAAACCTTTGAGGAAACCAATGATTGCTGATATTTTAACAAAGCTTTCATTAACATTTAGAAACTTGGTTCCCTTTTTACTCGTTCCCTAAATTAGAGATAATTTGTTAATATAATTAAGGTATTTCTCAGTAACATTTTACATGGGCCATAGACAACATACAAATAAAAACTACGCAAGTCTAGGTGTGCATGTTTGTTTTAAATGAGACTGACACCATCCACACCAAACTTGTTTTACAGTAAATGGGCAAAAAACTTATTCTACAGTCCAATAATGTTCATAATAGGGACCTTATTCGACAATTATAAGAGCTGTAAGATCTACTTTAACGTAATCAAACGTTGTATAATATTTTCTGTAGCTGTGGCTTTTAATAGTATTTTTCAGTACCTTTAAAATAAAATTAATAATGCCATAAAACGTTAAAGTAGTTTGTATGTACACTTCATTTAGAACTGTTATTTTGTTGATTTTGGTGGTCCTGTGGTAAATTGTTCGCCTCAGAACCAGATGTTTATGGTTTCAAACCCAGCTGGGGTTGACAGTTTTCTTGAGCGATAAAAATCTACAGCACAACTTCCTCTAAATGGGAAGTAAATCCATGGGTTCCGCATCAATTGTAACACGTAATAGACCTTGGAAGGTATTTGAAAATATCTTTTCAGTCAAAATTTGTAGGTACTTTAGCTCTCGCTCATACAAATAGTCGTGTGGAGATAAAATCAGTATATTCAGGAAGTGTACGCTTAATACAATAAATAAATCAAATAAAAATAAATATTTCTTCCATTTCGTTGATCAGATTTTTTTTTAGTCCACTGGCTTAGACCAGTACTTAGCAGTTTTAAAAGTGAGCTATCAGGAGTCACCTCTTCCGTAAAGTAATTCTTTACATCTTTTTATTTTAAAGAATGTGTGTATATGAACATATGGTATGGCCATATTACTAAACCCAGCTTCAATCTGAGCGACGTTTCTCGATGTCTTGTAAGCTAGATTGAAAGTAAGAAACATATAATTATGAAAACATTTGACTAATATTATTGTTGTATAATATGGAAATTAAGAATATATTCAACGTGAATTTGTAGTGGTTTTAAATAATTGTAACAGAGAAAACATTTAACATAAGGATAAGCATGGTTTTAATTCATTCGATCAGATAATATGTTTAAACTACGGCCGAAAGGATAAACATTTAAAAAGTTGGTAAGCATTTTGCTTAATATTTGGGCCTAATATAGAATTGATTTACATAATGTATAGTTTGACTATATTATTATAACTGATAATACCTAACATAATATCAAGCTGGGATCTATATAGGCCTAGTTATAAAAGAGAACAGATTTAAATTTAGCACAGTCAAGATTATATAACTATATATATTGAAACAATGAATATATTTAACATTCAGAAGATCTAAATATATTTTACTGTAAATAAGAATATATGATAAACACAATGGCAGTATTGGCTATACGTATATTATTGGAATAGAGAACAGGTCATTTAAAAATGTGGTGGATTTGTTTATGTTTTCTTAAAACCAATAATACCCTCAAAATGGTGTCATAAGTAGATTTTAAGCTAGATTGAAAGTAAGAAACATATAATTATGAAAACATTTGACTAATATTATTGTTGTATAATATGGAAATTAAGAATATATTCAACGTGAATTTGTAGTGGTTTTAAATAATTGTAACAGAGAAAACATTTAACATAAGGATAAGCATGGTTTTAATTCATTCGATCAGATAATATGTTTAAACTACGGCCGAAAGGATAAACATTTAAAAAGTTGGTAAGCATTTTGCTTAATATTTGGGCCTAATATAGAATTGATTTACATAATGTATAGTTTGACTATATTATTATAACTGATAATACCTAACATAATATCAAGCTGGGATCTATATAGGCCTAGTTATAAAAGAGAACAGATTTAAATTTAGCACAGTCAAGATTATATAACTATATATATTGAAACAATGAATATATTTAACATTCAGAAGATCTAAATATATTTTACTGTAAATAAGAATATATGATAAACACAATGGCAGTATTGGCTATACGTATATTATTGGAATAGAGAACAGGTCATTTAAAAATGTGGTGGATTTGTTTATGTTTTCTTAAAACCAATAATACCCTCAAAATGGTGTCATAAGTAGATTTCATTAAGGCAGTGGCACATGTGCATAAGGCAGATAAATTATCTGAAAAATAATTTGACCAATTTGTACCTATAAATGAACCTAGGTTTAAATTACTTCCAAATATTGTGTAGTGGTTCCTTCTTGCTCCGTGGTCTCACAAAATAAGAGGAAAATTTGATAATGGAGGATTCCTTTGCTCTTCCCCATTTCTGTACCAGAACGAAACCAAGCCAGTTTTCTGACGCGAACAACCATGAAGGATGCGGGCTGTTGAGATGAGGAAAACCTCAGCATAGAAAAACACATTTCAAACAGGTTTCCACCTCCCCCTATCAAAATATAACTTTGACTTTATAATTCTAAATACCCTATAACAAAACCCGCCTCTATTTAATAACACGTGAATAATCGTTTATTAATTAAGAAATATTGATAAAAAGATCTTTCCATCTATCTTTTTTTAAGTTTATCTATCATTATATAATTCATAAAAATAATTATTTTCCAGTTTTCCGTTAGACCTTTCAAATTAAGAATAAGTTTATAAATTAAAATTAAACCAAAATACACCAAAAAATATATTATATCAAGTATTTATATAGCTATAGTGATTTAAGGAAAAATAATTTAAAGAAATCTATAACAAAATAATGTATTTAAAGATATAAGTTGATGAAAACTGATTGCAGTAAAATGTTAAGACCATAGACTTCATGCACAACAAATACAATAAAATTGTGTGACACTTTTAAAATGGCTAGCAAGAAGTGAATTAATATTAAATACATTGTAAAATTTCCAATTATCATCTTTCTAAACCTAAAATAATGTATGTGCACAATAATAATATATTTTATAAAAAATGGGATGAAGTTACAGGAGAGTGGAGAAGGTTACATAATGATGAATTACATATCCAATACACATCACAGGACTTTTTGGGATAGTTCACTCTCGCAGATTACGGGGGGCAGGACATGCAACATGAATTGAAGGATCTAGAACTGTGTTTAGGGTATTTACAATTATACCCAATGGTAAGAGACCACTGGGATAACATAGACGTAGATGGAAGGATATCATTAGAAGGGACCTGAAATAGATAGGGTGTAATGAGGGGGACTGGATAGAACTAGCTCATAGATAGGGATAGGGTGTAATGAGGTAGACTGGATAGAACTAGTTCAAGATAGGGATAGGGTGTAATGAGGTAGACTGGATAGAACTAGCTCAAGATAGGGAGAGTGTATAATGAGGTGAACAGGATAGAACTAGCTCAATATAGGGATAGGTTGTAATGAGGTGGACTGGATAGAACTAGCTCAACTATAGGTATAGGTGGAATTCTTAATGTAAGTGCAGCAATGATCTTTCGAGTTCTTAATGCCATAGAGTAAATAAGTAAATAAGTAATAGTAATGTATATATATACATACATATCTAAGATACACATACCTAATCATGCCGTTTCCTTATGGAGTAGGCAAAAAAAGTGCATGTAGCTAAGAAAACTCCATAATTAATCCATCCTCACTATCTTTCTCCACACCTTCCTATTCTTTCATACTTCCTTTCCTTTATCAACCTTCATTCTTACATAAAATATATGTAGAAATATATACATAAATGTATGTATATGTATGTATAAAATATATGTAAGTGTGTAATGCAACTCATATTTGTACTAATATATTGTTTGTTAAAGTGTAAATAAATTGGGGACTAAAATAACCGTTATAGTGTGACTGTCACCAAATGATTTTCAAGTCATTCTCTAAAGCATATGTGACTGATACGAAGTTTACTAGTATAATAAATAAAATAAAAATGTATTAAATATCTTTGAATTAATTGTGATATTAATAAATGGTAAATATTTATTAGATAGGCCCGGTAAAATCAACCGTGTGGGTCTCTAAATGAGTTCAAATATTATTTCTGTGGGTAATATCTTTTAGATCTTCCGGTCATGACTTAACTATTTCAAGAAAAATACGTTTTTTCTCCTAAAAGGAAAATATAAATACGTAAGATATTATAAAGAATAAACAAATTCACGCTTCACCTACAAAAAATTAAATATAAAGCAAATGCCACCATAATAATACTTCAGTCTCTGTGATTTCATTTACTGAAAATCGTTAAACCCTTTTAAAACATTAGAAGCTCATATATTTGTAAAATATACTTTACAGGACTACACCTCTAATATAAGTACAAATTTCTCAAGAAGCACCTTGTCTGCCTGCTAAAATTAGATCAAATTTGATTTATTCAAACTTTAAGTCATGTGATATGTATTACATTTTTATAGATAATACCAATATCTATAAAATATTACTAATAACAAAGTAATGACAGGGTGACGGCTTCTTGTGATCTTATGCCCGGCTACAGAGCCAGATGTCCCGTGTTTGATCCCCGGTTTTTCAGATTTTTTATGTAAAGCAGTGGACCTGGAATGTGGTAAACAAAGCCTTATGAAGACAAATGAGGGGCTACTTGAATAAATAATTCTAGAAAACTGAGATTAATTCAATAGTGTTATTTATTCTGACAACATGATAACATACATCCACACATGTTGGTGCTATCTTCGTCAACATACAGTAGCTGCTTGCTCGGTATATATAGTGCCCCGTGGGGGTAGTAATTCAATACCCTCTTTAGTGGCCAAATGGTATAAGGCATCATTCTCGTGTTGGTATGGCTGGTTGATGACGAGGAGATTGGTGTTCTAATCCGGGTCGGGTCATCTGAGGGAGGATTTTCCTAAAGGGCTTCCCTCTCTCCTTCCAGGCAAATGTTTGTAGACTACCTAAAACATACTCCCTTCCTGTTGCTGAGAATATAACTGTTGCCCTCAGAATTAATAATGAAGTCAAAGTATAAACCAAAACGTACTTACTCAAATAAATTATTTAAATCTAAATGTTTATTTTAATAAAACTTATTTGCCATATTTAATAATAAGCTGACTATAAAACAATATGATCTTTTAACTCTCCAGTACTGCATCCACTGTTTGACACCTTAACTCAGTCGGTAGCGTGTCTGCATGTTGAGTTAAAGGTCTCGGGTTCGATTCCAGACACCGGCGAAAAATTTATCACTGATAAAACATGGGCTTGCCCTTTCACATTGATAAATTGACGTCCTGGGACTGAATATTGTGCTGGTCCTAGTCTTAAGTTAAATTATAAGGCATAGGAAGCTACGCCAGGCCTAGTAAGTCAGTAGTGGAAAAATATATGGCTTGAATAAAAAACTGACCCAGGCCACAGACTGGAAACAGTAATGGATGCATCTAAGTACTGCATCCACTGCATATGAATAATACAGCAGAAAAGGTGTGAAAAGTCACATCACACACATTTCCAGAACACCAACGTGTATATTACATACCATGTAAGAAAGCAAAAAAATACTCGTTTTTAATTATTTAACTTTGACAGAGCTTTATTTTAACCATAATCTGAAGTGAAATTGAAAGGTCTCATTTGTATCTGACAGGAACACTATCTCAATTTAAGTTAAAATTGAACTTTTCTCCTATTTCACCTGTACCCTTAAGATATTAGCATAGGGCCATACTTAATCCATATATAGATATTACACGACTGAAACAAAGAGATGAAAGGGTTTAGTAAACGGAAGGGGGCTTACAAATAACAAAAAAAAAACCTTTCAAAAACTCACCACTCAACTACCACATCCTAAATATCCTCTAGCTTTTCATTTCACTATACATAGAGTGTGAAAAGGAATTGAGACACTAAAGTTTCAAATGAAAGAGTAGATGAAGAGAGTAAAATGGTACACCCCCTTTTCATGTTTCTTGTGCTTTTTGCAACACTTCATTTGAATGCTTGGTATAATCCCTGCCTCTGTAAGCTGGGAAGATCGTTGAGTTTTAAGTTAAGTTTTAATAATCTGGAATTAGCTGTCTACATAAACCAAACTTTTTTTTATACATATATATTTTTTTTGTGAAAAGAGAAAACGAGTGTATGACACAAAAAAGTATAAAAGAGAAGTGGGTCTATATAGGGTACAGTTCTTTCAACAATAAAATTCATTCCTTTAATTTGAATAATGTATATTATTTTAAAAGTGAATACAGTCAATTTAGTGATACATTTATTCTTGTTAATATTCATTAGTCTTCTTGACATTTGAAAAAACAATATGAACAGAATATGAGATTTACGCTCATCTAAGTTTGAATGTAGTTTCCTTCATATACACATATATTACAAGTACTTTATATACGTAACCTAAATAGAGTCAGATGTTATTATAAATGGCCTTATCTGACAGCTAGAAAATCTAAAAGATCTATTGATGATTCAATTTAATATTAGAGTATCTGTAATATTTACTTTTGAATACTTATAAAACAAAACTTATGAAATATCAAAATATTAATGACTTTATATGCGCAAGATTTATTAGGGTTTTTAAAATAACAACAACCTTATACAAAATAGTGACCAAGACTTGATTTATACGAAGTCCAAAAAAACAAGAAACGTAGTCACGTGACAATCTCTAAATCAATTACCATATTTCAGAGCAATCCGCTCGATGCGTGTTGAAAAAATAATTTTGGATTTATCAACTTTGCACCACACCATGCCAATATCCTTGTAAAAGCCAATCAAAACAAAGATATAACTAGTTCTATACATAATCAATTTTACACACAACCATTGGCTTGCTACCAATCTAAAATATTTTCAATTTGGGGGGAAGTGAGTGGATTATCACTGACAACGGATGATAGCCGTTAACAGGACTTCATTTAAATATAATAGAAGAACCATATGATTTTTATAAATTAACTCAGGTAAATCCAAAAAACCATATTCAAACAAATATTGTTTCATCCACTTGAAGTAGGAGTGTAGAAAACGCGAGAAAGATCGGTGGTTTCGCAGTTCTTATGTCAAATTTTTTTTTTGGTCAAAAGAAATTAAATATTTTTCCTGTAAGAAACAGAGGGTTTAATTCTCTTCACATGCTTACCTCAACTGTTCTTAAGTATTTGTCAAGGATGTCCTGGAATTTAATGACAACTTTTTCTCTTCGTTTAAAAAGTTTCTCATCTAGGCCTAATGTTGCTGTGGTCATGACAGACATTCAGCAACTGTAAATATCATCATGTGAAGAAAATTAATCTCTATGCTTCTACTTGAGCAATATAATTTATTTTGGCCAAAATAAATTTTGATATAAAAACTTCAAAAACACTTACCTACTATCGCGACAAAACAAGGTGGCAATCCGGTTCTACTTGTTGGCTTATAAAAGTATAGAAAATCAACATACATACTCTATTTGTGGTCTTGCAAATTGGTTTAGCAGTTGAAGCAGATTATGTTTTTTTATACCCTAGGCAACCTTGTGAAT
This sequence comes from Timema bartmani, assembly GCA_902151455.1. NCBI lineage: Eukaryota > Metazoa > Arthropoda > Insecta > Phasmatodea > Timematidae > Timema > Timema bartmani. The sequence goes on along the minus strand of CABFWB010000067.1, from coordinate 477,550 downwards.
AAAGTCTCTTTTGATTTTACTAAATTAAATGTTTGACAAGCTATTAGATCTGATTGTTAAACTTGAGTCATTTGGGTTTATTTAACTGTCACTATTTTATTAAAATAATATACAATACTCTTTGATAAACAATTTATATGATTTTTATAGTTTTTGAATAATGTATTCAATATTCAATATGATAAGAAAAAGTTTGATATTTTCGAACCCATTGTTCTTTCACGATAAAAAAAATCACTAAAAATAGACCTGTACAAAATCCTATATTCTGTCTTCCATCCCATTTTTCTTTTTAAAGAACTCAGCTATGGTATCTTAAGTTTCAGCTTCCGTCCAAAAAACTTTCTTATGTTTTTTTTTGTCTTCTTCCTCGGGGTGGTAAGAGAAGAAGAAAGGGATTGTGGATTCTAGCTGGAGATGGT
>CABFWB010000067.1:449767-477101 GCA_902151455.1 Timema bartmani | reverse complement strand
GGGGGTTTGGAGTACAGAGAGAAAGAAGGAAGAGGATACTTAGGTACGTGTCTCGCTTCTTGAACGTCTGTTTGACTCCCTCATGACTGGTAATAAAGGGACGACCACTGCACATCTGCGCTAGGCCAGCCAGGGCACAACTGACACAGTTAAACCACCGTAACTACCAACAGGTCTTTTTGCTATTCATATATCTCAGGATAGAGGGTTTCATTCATTGCGAGGATATTTAAATATTTAGAACAGTGTATCATATTCTCTTTGGTTAAGCCTATCGTGACAATTTCCGTTAATGATATTTGCCATTATTTTATAACCCGCACAGGTGTACACGCAGACTAATTGTCAAGTTAATATGGTCTGGTTTTCCAAAAATGGTGACGGTCGTTTTTGAAACCAACATCCTCTTTTTTTTTTTGCGTTAATTATTCCCCAATTTCTCTCTATCTTCAAAAACGAGGTTATATTTCCTTTAAATCTTACCTTATTCATCCCTATACCATTGGAGTATTTAGGTTATTTTATCCGGGAGAGACAATAAGGCATTATTATTATTATTATTTCGGGTTGTACGCACTTACGCTAATGTGTAATGGTAGGGTGATTGTGAGATTAAATGGAGGACATACAGTTTAACGTGGAATCCGAACCACGATGGATGTCTGGCACTCCACACATTCTCAAGTTGTGATTAATGCACAGGAGGGGTTTGGCAATCAAATAAATCTGTGCCAGGACCGAGGATTTAAACCCGGACGTCAGCACAGAAGTCTGACACCTTACCCCTAGACAACCAGGTCATCCTTCCAGATAATAACTTTGTGCAGAAAGAAGAAATGCATCTCGACAAACTTCTTGTGCGGATATATTTTTCGACTTTTCCACTGAGCTCCCGATGTAGTTTTCCATAGTAAAGTTGGTTCTACCCATAATATTATGGTGTTCCTTCTGATTTTAGATGTTCAACTACACAATATACTATTAATTGTAATATTATTATCGTTTTCTTATGTTATTATTATTATTATTATTATTATTATTATTATTATTATTATTATTATTATTAATATCTTTAACTCCTGATGTGTCACTACTGCTGCTATTCCTTATCGAAGATTTTGTGATAGGTTCATTTCAGGTGTAAGCATTCCTCAGTACACCCACCACCTCGACTGGGTTTGAACCAACAAATCTCAGGTATAATGTTGAGAACTTTACCCCAAGATCACAAAGTTAACTAGTTATGGAATAAAATAAAAATTCTCACCTCGTCTAACTTGAAAGTTATTAAGTTGACCTTACTTATTTTCACTATGATGTAGATTATATGATTGGGTCATAGCTGAGCACGTGAGCTGTAGCCTGAAAAGTATAAAGCTTACCTGGTTTGATTCCACTATGGTGAGGATTATTATAAGTTAGGGCCATAATGTAATGAGTCAATGTAAGACTGTTAGCTTTCATTGTAGAATAAGTGAACACTAAATATGCTTTCATGAAAATGTGTCACGTGTCCACACATCAACAAAACTGAAGGCTGAAAGGGTTCTTGAAACTATTTCATTTGACATATAGGATATTAAGTGAGTAATATAAAGGTGGAGGAAGAGTTAGAAAATTTAGAGGAGGTGCATCTTCATAGTTAAGTAAAAATAAAAAAATAAAAACCTGCTCTAACTCATAAGTTTAAAACCACTCATAGTGCACCCGACCGGATTTAAAACCATGTTAATGATACGTGTTGACATGTGAGCCTAGCACCTTAAGCTATATGACCACTGGGAAGTTATGAGAGAGTGGTAATACCTTTTCACTTGTCATAATAGTTTTGACTTCTTATCGGATTGAGACTAAATGGAATATGGTAACAAGAAATATCGGTGTGTTTACTAAACTGTCATTTTAATTAATAGGCACACATTCTTAAAATATCTCCTCTAATCAATAGTGCGTCTTTATTAAACACTTAGACAATATTAATTCTCCTTTATTTTCTCTAAATCAGGCAATAGAAAAAAACATTATCTATTTTTGTAGTGAGGGTTGCTTGCGTCATTATATGTAGTGTCTAATTAATAAAAGAAAGTTCATTTATTTATTTAAAAATTATGTCATAGTAAAACACTTTTTGCTCAAGATATTCAAATTAATACAAGCTATCCTAATTTAAATGAATACATTATTTTATAAAATAATGATGCCTGAAAGTCTTGTCATAGGCTAAAATAAATTTTAAAAATCACTAGTACATAGGTAGTTCGAGAAAATATCTGAATATTTAAACATATTATGTAAGATAAGTAATTAATATAAAATATATAAGAAGATAATGAACATTTGAAATGATTTTTAGTTACCTTTAATCAATATCCACGGTAGGGACAGAACTATTTAATAATTAATGTGTGCTTGAAAAATATTTCATATTTTTTTAGGTCAAATAGCTAATTTATTGCAAATGAATTGGTTCCAGGCAGAACTTCATTTCATTTTAGGAAAACAAAACAAAACAATACCACAGCAATTTTGTCAACAAGATAATTAGTATAAAACTGCAAAAAATGTATAACGACTACCTGAAAACACACATTATTTTCCATACACACAAAGTTGTTTGGCTAGCGAGAATTAATAAAACAAATTAAATTACAATTAACAACAACATAAAAAAATACACACGGGGAATTTATTGCCACTCCTCCATTAAAATTATCTTTACTCTTTATTCATAATCATAGCTCTTTGAAATAAATATGTTGGTGTGGGCCTATACTTTTCTTAATAATAGTGGTAGAATACATCACCATGAAAGAATCATTAAGTATGATCCTAAATACTTTGTAATGGTACGAGTATATTTTAGAAAATGCATTCCTTCCTTGGCTAGAACAACTAATATAATTCCCATTCTTACAATAGTACTATATGGTCTAGCTATGGTACAGGAATGCCTACATATATTGTTGGTAGTCAAATCAATCCGTTGAGTAATAGAATTTTTGATTCTTTTAGAGAAAACTTTGGAGAAAACATTATTCGCTAAACAGGTATAATCTACCTGATTATAAGAGCTACAGAATGAAGGTTGTGGTCCCATTCTCTATAGAATATAATGCGAAGCACGCATTATTGGTGTATGAACTAACATACTCAATAACCCTTTTATAAAAAGTTAATTAATAAGACCAAGATTAGTGTCTTTATCTAATATGTATTCTAAAAGTAAAATTTCACTTTGAATTTAGTTATAAACTATAAATATGTATCTTCTATCATAAATTAAACATCATAAGAGCTGCAATTCTCCCATTTTATTTACATTTATTACAATGAGATGCTTTAGCTTATTATGTATTTATTTAATTGACTTTAACCATTAAGAGGTATTTTATTTATTTAATTGAATTATCATACATAATATTTTCTGGTGCTAGGGAATGATTCCATACAACTGACAGACGTCCTCAACGTCAAGGTACCGGTAATTTTTTTTTAAACCTTTAGAACATTATTTCTTAAGGCAACTTAAGATGTCTTTACAATATTTTTTTTGGTAATTTGTTCATATATTACGCAATAATTTTTTTTTCAAATTTTCATCAGATTCACAAATAATGATATCTGATTAACCTTGTAACTAATATTTTACAGACTGGTTGTGCAAGTGAATGCACCACCTGACTATGGTTTTAGGCTCTAATCCTTATAAATATTGTTTATCTTTTAGTTTTTATTCTTAAACAGTTCATATTTATTTCTTATATTACGGTTCTTGGATTGACGTCTTATAAACCTTTGGAAGTTTGTAAATTTTCATTTCTGTATCACATCTTACTATTTAGTTTTAGACATTAGTAGATACAAAACTTTACCTACCTAGGTTTTTAATAAAACATTTTTTTATCAGCCAAAAAAACCATATGATATATTGTGTTCGCCACTGTATTCGATTATTTTGTTTTTAGGTTTAAAAACATAGCATAATATCTTCTATAAATAAATGATCTGGACAATATAAGGTCCTATTTATCTATAGAATTGTAACTTGAAAGTTCATTTCCGCAATTACCAAAAGTTAGACACTTATACCTATTCTATACAGTCCACCTCATTACAGGCTATTTCTTTAAGTTCAATTCTTATGTTCCCCTCCCATCTACGTCTAGGTCTTCCCAATGGGCTCTTACCATCAGGTTTTCTAGTCAATACCCTGAACACGTTTCTTGATTCTTTTATTCACACTTCATGTCCTGCCCACCGTACCTGACTATCCTAACAATGTGTTGTCATTAGTACAGGGTAAATAACTCATCACCACGTACCCTCCACCACCCCTCATCATTGGTAAGAATTATAAAATATTATACATCATAAAAGTAGTAAGATCCAATGATGTATCAGGGAATGTGTTTAGATAGGTAAGTAGTGTAAAAGAGATAATGGTAGCAAACTACCAATAAAGCTAGTCTTAAATAACTATCAAGTTATTAAGCTTATTGATCTTGTAAATCAAGCACTCTGAGTAATAGCAGAGGAAGTTTTTCTTTATAAACGATCAAAGCCAAATTTTCATTTTAAATAAATACCATGCGTATAACCTGAACGGTTAGAAAGACGCAGTGCTAATGATAATAATAATAATAATAATAATAATAATAATAATAATAATAATAATAATAATAATAATAATAATAATAATAATAATAATAATAAATGACAACACTGGGTTTTCGGTAAAATATTAACATATAAAGATGGTGTAGAACCGTAAGGCAATCAAAATACATCTTTTATACGAAATATTAGGCACAAATAAATTTTTAGTAAAAAAAAAAAAGCTATATCAGTAAGAATGAGGAAGACATTTCCGAGCTATGATGAATGTCTCATCAGATGGATAATCAGATCAACAGCTGTATTTTACGTTTTATATTAATAATATAAATAAGTGTATAACATTTAAAGCTTTGAAAACGTATATTAATAATTCCATGGTTATTTACATGATTGATTTTAATCACCTCCAATGCCATAAATAATGTGGCTTAAATGTATAATCAATATAATTTTAACTTCGTCATGTAGTCTAAATCTTGACTAGATAGGAATTAAGGCCATCTTCTGTATCTTTCTCAACATGTCGCTCACAGATTCAAGCCAATCTCGCATTCTAGTAGAAAGAAAAGCGATACTCGCGACGGAAGGAGACATAATCTTCATTTCGCTTTTTCTCCAAGAAAATACTTACATTCACTTAAGGGACACGAATATCAAGGTAATCCACTCAATTGCTGCGGGCAGTTCAATTTTACAACATGAGAAAATTCTCGAGTATCTGGAAGAAAAGTATTGAGTGGTAAGTATTTTTAAATGAAAATCAAGATACATTGAGGATACAGAATGAAAATATGGTCAAATTCATCAAATATTTATTACATTAAATATATTAAATATATAACCAAAAGTACCTTAAAAGATAGTTGTCACAATCACAATTTTTTTAATCTTAAGTAATAAGCATGATATATATCATCATATATAGAAAAAGACCTGAGCTAATTTTATAGCATGTCTGTATACTGATTTAAGGGTCCCAGGTTTGATTCCCAGCATTGCCGAAAATGTATAATTTGTGAAATGTGGGTTTATCCTTTAATAGTGATAAATTAACGGTTGGGGACTGGATGTTGTGACTGTTCTAGGGTTAAGTTATATTATAAGGCATATTAAGCCACGACAGGCCTAGCCAGCCAGTAGTGGAGAATATATGGCTTGAATAAAATATGACCCAGGCCACAGGCTGGAAATAGTAAAAGATATAAAGTATATATAAAGAGATGATTATTTATATATATTATTAGCACCTCATATTGAAAACCGTTCTGGTTATACAGTAATTACTATACTAATTACTCTAATGTGTTAAGGTTGAAGAAGTTTTAATTAAGAGGAAGTGTACTCACATTTGTGTGGAGTGAGTGTGGAAAACTATCTATGAAAAGCCACCCTGAGTACATCCAACTGGGATCGAACCCGAATCTCCCCCAGCATCAGCAGCCGGTCTATTGCGAGAGTAGCGCCTTAGACTATATGGTCACCAAAGCGGGTATATATATATATATATATATATTTAAATATTAAAAAATATATATATATATTTAAACATTAAAATATATATATATATATTTAAATATTAAAATCTTTTATAATTATGATAACAATTCTATTTAGCACCGTGTCTTACTAATAGGTATTTTAGAGCTGAGGAAGCTTGAATTAAGAGGAAATGTACCTATATTTGTGTGTAGATAAAGTGAGAAACATTTATAAAAAAAACCTTCAGTACAACCGAACGGGATTCGAACTTCAATCTCCCCATCACCAGCAAACTAATCTATTTTGAGAGTGACGTGTTAGAATATGTGACCAACGAAACGATTCATAGTATATTATTTTCTATTATTTAGTTATTGAATAATTATTTTTCATTATTTAGTTATCAAATAATTATTTTTTATTTTTTAGTTTTAAATAATTATTCTAAAGTATTTTATTTATGGTTTATTTATATTACTTGTTAATAAAACTATTTTAAACATATTAGTTGATGAGTCTAATTCTGTATTCATTTTTAAAACATACCAACCAAAATTAATACTTCGTTTATGAAAATAAGATTAGTTACCTAAAGACCACTCACCGTGACGTAATCGTCGATATAAGATGAGCATATATAAGCGCTGAAAACGTTACTAATTAAAAAACAACAACTAAAATATGTGAAACCAAGAATGGCTACACATTTTTAACAGTCATTTTGCATTTATTTATTATTTAATTTTAAAGTCTGGTTAAAATAATATAAATTTCAATTTGATATATGTATGTTATACTATTATGAAAATATTGTATCAATGTTCACTTTTCATTAAAATAATATTATTTTTCTAGGTGGCATAATATGAAAATAAAATATAGACCCCAATTTGTAGATTCAGAGCGCTATTAAATAAAACAACATTTTTGGGTGGATCAATAATTATTCCCGAGATAAATATTAAAACAGGATGACATCTGAGTTTAATTTATAATATGAAATGAAATGTTTTGAGTCTTTGTTATAGCTTGATAAGCTTTAAACTTAACTAAATAACTAAACATTCAAAGGGTTACAGAACTATAAAATTTCAAACACTAATAGAGAAAGAATCTTTTTACACTTAACAGTGTTTTTCTTTGCGATTACCATGAAACTATTTTACTACCCACAGGAATATCAAAGTTAAACTAAAGTTTTATTATCTTTTTCTTTTTGATTTTTACAGATAATCCATCGTAAATTTCAACGTCAACTCGAAGCAGAGAAGATCAACTTTTATGGGTGAGCGTTTGTTCGCAATACCGCTTTGAAATTGATGGAACATCGACGAGGTTTTACCTTTGGGTCTTGATGGGTGGGAGCTATAATTTCCGATGTTTAGTTTGGTACATTGTGATAGTGAATAGCCGCCTTCAGGAGAGTGACGTCACACTGTAGACGTGGAGTAAACTTTTTTTTTTAGCACCACGTCTTACTACCCGTTCGGGTTATACGCCTAAGTACTAATTACACTAATGGATTAGGAATTGGGAAGGTTGAATTTAGAGGAAGTGACCCGCATTTGCGTGGAGGGAAAGTGGAAAAGCATTTAGGAAAAACCACTCCCAGTTCACCCGACCGAGATTCGAACCTCGATCTCCCCGTCCTCGGCAGTCTGGCTCTACACGACTGGCGCGTTAGCCAAATACGCCACCGAGGCGGGTGTGTAAACGTTGATATGCCATGAAACAATTGGCAAATGTTTCAATTAGTTGAAAAAGGATACTAGGTGTTGGAAATCAAACACAAGACCTTTAGCTGAGCACATAAATACTTTACCACAAAGGTTTATAGGACTTGACCCAATCCTTAGAAGTTATTTTTCAGTTCCAGTTTAGGGCATAATAAATCATAACCTTGTAGAGTTTTTTAACGCCGTGTCTTATGTTCAGGCTATACAAATATGTAGCTACTATTTACTCTAATGAATTAGGGATGAGGAGGGTCTAATTTAAAGGACGTGTACCCTCATTTGCGTGGAGGAAGCGTGGAAAATCACTTTTGAAAACAACCTTCAGAGCGTATTAACCGAACGGGTAGTAAGACGCGGTGATAAATAAAAAAACCTTAGTACACCCAACCGAGACTCGAACCCCAATCTTTCTTTTACCAGCCATCTAGTCTAACTCAAGAATTATGCTATAGACCATGCGGACACCGAATCAAGTGACGTGTATAGTTCATCGACTACCAGTGGCTTTATGTTCTCACTGGACGGTATTCAATTTTACCCTTTGTTTCCCAGAAAGGTAACAAGCTTACCTTTGATTGTTACACTATGGTTCAGCTTATAAGATAGGAATTAAATAGCCAGAGCTATTATTTATGCTTTTTAGTGAGAATTATTATTATTATTATTAGCACCGCGTCTTACTACCCGTTCGGGTTATACGCACTTACGCTAATGTGTAATGGTAGGGTGATTGTGAGATGAAATGGAGGACCTACAGTTTAACGTGGAATCCGAACCACGGTAGAGGCCTGGCATTCCTCACATTCACAAGTTGTGATTAATACACATCTTGTCAGAGGTGAAGGAAGGGTTTGGTAATCAGATAAATCTGTGCCGGGACCGAGGATTGAACCCCAGACCCTCAGCACAGAGGTCTGACACCTTAGCCCTAGACCGCCAAGTCACCCAATTAATTAATATAAATGGGGGCTCAAATTAAAAAAAACTAAATTATTAAACTTTTAAGTTCTTATTTACAAATACAAATCTATCAGATTGTACGAAGGTATATGATCGCATTTGTATTTTAAGATGCACCAAAATAATAGCTGATGATGCATTTATTTTATTACTAGGTGTTCTGTCTTATGACATGCCCATTCCTTTATTCAGTTAGCTTATACCACCAATTCGTCCTGTACTCCGCCTCCTCCTTCAGCCTTCGGGATTGTCTTCTTCCTTTGAAGTCATCCAATATTTGATGAATTTACGTAAATGAAAAGTGGCTTAGTCATCTCTATACTTTTGCTTGCTAAAAAATTAATCTTAAACAGTAAATTTATATTTCTTATGCTATATTTTACAGTACCCTAACTTGTTATCACGTGGTCCAAGACATCTGGCTCACAATATTCTACTCTGGAAGCCGTAAGTGTAAGTCCTGATAAGCGTTGCTCAAGACAAAGTTAGCAGATTTCAACAAAGAGCTACTGGAACATACAAAAAAAGTTTTTTTTTTGTAAAAAAAATATAATAATAGCTATATTATATTTTTTTTGTAAAAAAAATATAATAATAGCTATATTATATATTTCTGGAGACTTAAAATCTCGGCTGATTAGCTATGGGTGTTTCTCATCCTAAAATTAAGGCTTCAATTCTTGAATTCATCTCTAATTTATTACTACTGCACTATTTCAAATAATTCACCCTTTCCCATGCCCTTTAATAAAGGATAAATCTTGAATAAGCTAGATGTAATAGTTATTATTCTTTTCACACATATGCTTTATTGAATTTCTGATTTTAATAAGGCTTACAAACGTGCGTCATACCATAATTTCAAACATATAAATCATACAACCCTTTCTCTTGTATTAGAATATATCTTCTTCTAAGTTGGATGTGTGGATTACCCTACAATGTTGATACCAAGGCTTAATTTGAAAATGAGATTAATTCTGTATTATACTAATGAACAATTTCGATCTCTTCATTAGACTCCATGCAGATTTAGGCTACCACAAAAACTACCACGGGCGTAAAGCTTAAAGTTGATGGTACTGGAGCAATTTCATGGATCTATATGTAGATTAGAGGTTTGTAGAAATTTCCATTGAACGAAGTGTGCTTCACGTAAAATGTGTATCCTGCGGTCTGGCAGCCACTTGAAGAGGCTTTTTTTTTTTAGAGTGTAGTGGGCGTCGTGATAACTTGAAAGTTACCTAATACAAGATACAGGAGGTTGTTAGCGTGATATAGAAAATTATATTCATTTGAGTGAATTCAAAACAAGAAAATCAAATATAAAATCACCTTTTTTGTTTTAAATTTTATCTGGAGCTTTAACTAAGTTAATAGCGTGTCCACCTACTGATCCAATGGTCCCGGGATCAATTATATACAAGGCTATTATAATGTTGGGAGCCAATAACTTTTTTTTTTTCAATTTCATCATACATTTAACCTGACATCTTATTTTACTATAAATCAGGACTTTTTTCGCTCTGTTCATATTACAATATGCCTTCTATATAGTTAATCTAAAATATGAACAGAGTTTGTAATATGAACAGTAAAATAAGTCCTAATTTATAGTAAAATATAATGTCAGGACAAATGTATAAGGAAATTGAAAAAAAAAAATGAGCCAACAACATATGGAACATAGTGTGGACTAAAAATTAAGAATGTGCAGCTACAGAAGTGCATAGCTGAAACTAGGAATTGTTGCAACTTAGGACGGCCAACTAGCTTACAATTACATTCCTAATATTGAGACAATGGCTTCTGTACCGATCATGTAAATTCCAGTTAGGGATGAACCACCCGGAGTTCATACAGGGAAAAAATGACTGACTAGCAGCATGCGTTGTGTCTGGTGCTTCATGAAAGGATGTTGTCAATCTTAAGACCTCTGCGTGGTTCAAGCATATAATAGAGTTAGGGTAGTTTATCCATAGACAGTTATCATGTATCAGATATTATCTTTTGTAAATAATGGTGTATTTTATATTCCATAATATAATTAAATTAGTTATAAAATATATAACATCCCTAGTATTATTTAAATGTGTGCGTGCACCCACATCCTCTATGAACTGGCGACTGGGCATAGCAATTAGATAACACTAGATTTTCCCTTTTCCCTGTAATATATTTTTGATTAGGCGCATGGGTGCTGTGTTTGTTCTAAACTTAAGTTAATTTATAAGTCTTGTGTTGATATATTCAGTCAATCCATTAAGGGAATGCTAATATCTCAAATTAAAAAAAAATTTACTTTCATGTCCATATCGCTTATCGTTAATATGTCACAAGCCTAGGTTACACGTTTATTTACATTAATTGAGTAGGGATGAATGAGTCAGAATTTTTAGGAAGTTAACGAATATTTGTGTGGAAGAAGGGGGGTAGAACATTTAAAACAAAACACCTCACAACAAATTAGAAAGTTTCCAAAATGAACATTTATTTTTGTGTGTCCATCGGTGTGGGTAAAATTAATAAATTAAAATGATAGGATGGTAATGGTGACTTATAACTAGATACACTATAGTTTTCTCCCTTGAGAAGAACGTGATTATTTTACTAATGAGAGTGTATTCAATTTCCACTTTAAAAAATACATTTATATTATTAACTATTATTAAATTAATAGCAGAGCGATTTAACATTCATACAGCTCCAGATTACAAAGACTCTTATAGCAATAGATACGAGCTGTAATAAAATATAATATTTTTTTAAATATTTTCAGAACATTAATGTTGTTCAAATAACATTTTATACTACATATATTTTAATGTTAAGTACCACAGAAGTAAGGTAAGTTGGCCATTGAAAGGTTACGTCTTTCCTTCAGCCAGTGATACAATTATAAGTATAATATCCCCCTACGCAGATGTGGATACAATTTCCGCATCTGCTTGGAAGGAGATTTTAGAGATATGATAGGTAGATTGAGGATCGAATCTCAGTTGGGTGTAATGAGGGTGGTTTTACCAAAATAGTTTTATACTCTACCTCTACGCAAATGTATGTACACTTCCTCTAAATATAACAATAAAAATCCTTAAAACCTCTAACGTGATTAGTATATAAGCGTAGAATACGTAGGTATATTAAGACGTGGTGCAAAATAATATATATATATTATATATGTTAATATGTTACCAACAATGCTTCTGATTTATTTTTTTATTATGTTGGCGATATTATTTCTTTTTTAATTTTCAATTTGATTTGGAATACTAATTTTATTTTATTTTAAATTGCTCTTTACTGGTAGCTATAGATTTTAAGACATTATTCAATTTCGTTCGCTCACGATATTACTAAATATCCGACACGATCTAGTGACAGACACACTAACTATTACATACAACAGTTTCGAAACAGTTCCAAAAGACAACTCTGGAGCAGCACTTTTCTCTACTACCTATTTTTAAGCTTCTATCAGATTAGTTCAGAGAAACAGCGTCAGAGCGCAGCACATGGAGCTATTTCAAGCAAACCTTCCTCGTTGTTATCAACCCCTAATACAGGACATTCAGGTACCACGCCCTACTCAAGGACGGCCGCCTAGCGACGCTAGTGAAAGGACGCCGCCACCAGGCTAACAACATTGATCGATGATGCGCCAAATCTGAATGCGGATGACTCAAATTTGTCCAAACAATAAAAACAAGTGTGGTCAGTTTTATTCAATTTAGTATATAAATAAATATAATGTAGTTTAATTAAATACGGTAAATGTCGTAGATTTTACATGGGTTTTTTTTTAGCACAGCTTCTTACTAACAGTTCGGATTATACAATTATGTACTAATCACGCTTGCGGCTTTAAGTAAGCAGGAGGTTATATTTAGAGCAATTGTACATGCATTTGCGTGGAGGAGAAATCTGAAAACCATTTTGTAAAAACCACCCTGATTACACCCGACTGAAATTCAAACCTCAATCTCCTTGCCTTCTTGTCTATGATTTATGAGAGTGACACCTTCGACCATACGGCCACCGAAGTGAGTATATTACATGTTTAATTTTAATACTGTACAGTATCACTACTAAAATAATATATATGATTTAAATGTAATTACTAATTTCAAAAAGAAAATATTAACCATGAATAACTAATTATTCCTTAAAGTGCGCTACTTAATAAATAAATGGTACGGCGCACCACACAGACTTTCTCTCTCTTTCTATAAACTCGTAAGATTTCTGAACGGAATAATGTACCTTGTATCATCACCACTCCACATAAGAACACGCATAAAATAATATACAATGATATAGAATCAATGAGAAAAGGGGCGCATCTTTGTCCACCTAAGAACATTTCAAACAGTTTAATGTCTTCCACAAGGGTCAACACTTCGTATTAAAATTTCGATTTCTGGTTAAAGTTTTAACATTTTATAAGGTGTTGCAGATCTTCAAGTCATCGCATTGATATTTAATTATTCATTTATACATTTTGACCAATAAAAAATGTAAATATTGACTATTGAGTCTAAAATGGAGATAGATCATTGCTATGCAAACATTTCTCCTAAGAGCTTTAAGGAAAAATAACATACTTTTTTAGATACTTATATTTAATTACTCTATGGCATTGGAGAATTATTGCGTTAAGACTTAAGTAGTATATGTTTACAACTAAAGCTCACAAAATTGTATTAATATATTTGCAAATATCTCAGAAACTGTTGCTTTTATAAAAATATATGTCAAATAAAAGTTTTTTATTTCTAATAGTCCTACAATTTTGCAATGATAAGTTGTTTAGTTTCTCAAATAGTTGTGGAGATACGGAAATTAACGCTTCTGTAAAGTACCCTAAAAATCATTTTCATAGGAAAATGAAAATAGCCAGTTTATTTATAATCTTAATCAACGCCTAGATACGAATTTTAATCAAAATCGTTTGAGCAGATTTTGAGAAAACCAAATTTTTCTCTTTTCGCCCTTCAGTAAACTACCCTTAATTTTAAGTTTTTATAGACACACAGACAGACGGCATTGCAAAGACTATTTTTTAGGGTTCGGGGGGTCATGAGACGTCGACATCCATCAACATTTCAGGTTAGTTTTTTTTTACGGTCGCAATACTTAAACTTTAATGTCCAAAAAGTTAAAAAAATTCATATAATTGCGTATAGATTGAAAGTTATTGATTTTATAAAAATATGTTTCGGATAAAATATCTGTATTATAAATATATATACATATTTGTAATGCTAAGTAATTTCATATCTCAAATAGTTTCGGAGCTATTATAAAAAATGTTAATTGACGCATCAGACCGGAGCCCTTAAAGCCATTTTGCCGAAATATTGAGGGTAGCCATTTTGTTTGGAATATTTATTAATGTTTATAAATGAAATTTAATCAAAATCGTTAGAGCCGATTTTGAGAAAATCGACTTTTTCTCTTTTTGCCCTTCAGTAAACTACCCTTAATTTTAAGTTTTAATAGACACACAGACAGACGGCATTGCAAAGACTATTTTTTAGGGTTCGGGGGGTCATGAGACGTCGACATCCATCAACATTTCAGGTTAGTTTTTTTTACGATCGCAATACTTAAGCTTTAATGTCCAAAAAGCTAAAAATATATATATAATTGCGTATAGATTGAAAATTATTGATTTTATAAAAATATGTTTCGAATAAAATATTTGTATTATAAATATATATACATATTTGTAATGCTAAGTAATTTCATATCTCAAATAGTTTCGGAGCTATTATAAAAAATGTTAATTTACGCATCAGACCGGAGCCCTTAAAGCCATTTTGCCGAAATATTGAGAGTAGCCATTTTGTTTGGAATATTTATTAATGTTCATAAATGAAATTTAATCAAAATCGTTAGAGCCGATTTTGAGAAAATCGACTTTTTCTCTTTTTGCCCTTCAGTAAACTACCCTTAATTTTAAGTTTTAATAGACACACAGACAGACGGCATTGCAAAGACTATTTTTTAGGGTTCGGGGGGTCATGAGACGTCGAAATCCATCAACATTTCAGGTTAGTTTTTTTTACGATCGCAATACTTAAGCTTTAATGTCCAAAAAGCTAAAAATATATATATAATTGCGTATAGATTGAAAATTATTGATTTTATAAAAATATGTTTCGAATAAAATATTTGTATTATAAATATATATACATATTTGTAATGCTAAGTAATTTCATATCTCAAATAGTTTCGGAGCTATTATAAAAAATGTTAATTTACGCATCAGACCGGAGCCCTTAAAGCCATTTTGCCGAAATATTGAGAGTAGCCATTTTGTTTGGAATATTTATTAATGTTCATAAATGAAATTTAATCAAAATCGTTAGAGCCGATTTTGAGAAAATCGACTTTTTCTCTTTTTTCCCTTCAGTAAACTACCCTTAATTTTAGGGGTAGATATCCAATTCCAAAAACCCCTCGGGGCAACCCTATGAAAACCCTAGATATCAAGTTTCAGCTCAATCGGTAAAATAGTTTAGGCTCTAGTTGGAGGTACAGACAGACAGACAGACAGACAGACAGACGGAAATTCAAAAACCACTTTTTCGGATTCAGGAAGTCATGAAACGTCAAAATTCATCAAAATCTCGAGTTCGATTTTTTTGACGATCACCATACTTTCTCTACCTGTAAGATAGAGAGAAAGTAAAAATCCTAAGCCACCTTTAATGTTAATTTGTATCAATAAAATTATTTTTATTGATCCTATTATCAATATAACTAGCGTAGCCCGTTTAGTATGTTCTAGTTTTATTCTACCGTTTTAATGATTTTACTTTCCTATACTAATTATTTTTATTTAGTTAAAAAGAAAAATCTACATATTTTGATATACACACTTTTACCGAAAGCGTGATTTTTGGCATCCATCTAGTCATATCTTTGTGCACCTATGTAAGGATGGTTTAATATTGTTCGGACTAGATATTTAAGAGTATGTGTATCACTTCTCGGCACAATTACTAACCTAACAGAAAAATAATAACGAAAGTTTACGAGATAAAATCAATGGTGTAAATCATTGAGGTAGATGCTCCCTTTCAGCGAAATAGGATTAGAACTATAGCAAAGAAAAAATAGCTACAAAGAATAGAGGATTTGCTAAATATAGTTTGTGAAGATTTGAATAATATTTCGTATTTTTTTAGAGGATAAGTTATAAATAATATTTCTTAACCCGTATGTTTGCAAATGTAGTTCGACTGTAGTTGGAAATATATATATGTAAATTTTGAAAAACATTTTAATGGTTGGTAAGGAACGATTAAGATTATTATTAATGGAATTTAATTTTTAATAAAGTTGAGAATTGTGTTAATTTAACATGAAAAAATATGGATAAATATGATGTAATATAACAATAATATAGTCATTATACTTTGAATAATGAATGAAAAAGTTTTTGGTAGTAATAATTACAAGTTATAATATCTTATGATGACATATATAGTACAATCATTGAAGTTTTAACAAACATCTCAAAAGTTTGAAACATATAAAAAATTGTGAACTTTTGAGTCAATTTTCATTAAAACAGTGATATGATAAGATGATTCAAACATGCATGTATTACTTGTCTTGTGTTGTATTAGGAATTAAACAGAATTATTTATAAAAAAAAATTTTTTAAATGAAAAACATACGTAGAAATTGAGTTCTTTCCTTGACTGAGTCCCCTGTTCCTTGGATTTTGCTGCAATCCCTGCAACGTATTTGAGCTTCTACATGTTTCTATGCTGCAACGGCATCATTATCAAGTCAGAGTTAAAAGATGTGTGGTTGAGTGTTCCAAGTGGTTTGAGAGAGGATAATAGAAGTAGAATTTTAGAGTAAAAGTACCAGTATTTGCGAGTAGTCAAAGCTAGAAACCCTTTAATAAAAATACACTAATTACACTCAAACAGGATACAAACCACAATCTCCATATCTTCAGAAATCCATTCTAACACTAGAATGACGCGTAGGGCCATTCGGCTACCGATGAGGGTCTGAGATATGTTGATACAGCTTATACGTCTTTATGGTGTTCATTTAACTGGAAGAAATACACCACTTGGAACAAACAGAACTCGTACTACCGTGATGTTCAAGCCAACTGTATCGGATTAGTGGGACCTTTCTTACCACTCCGTGCATCACCATCATGAGAGATGTGTGGGTTAGATATTACTGCTGTCAGTACTACACATGTGTGTCAATGAAGACAAAACAATACTTATTATAATCGTTCTCTCAGAAACATTCACACGGTTCTGTCATCTATACTACTAGAGATCGCATCAAGTAACATTCATCGCATTTATTCTTGAAATCAGGTGAGTCAAAGTCCAGTTTTTCATAGGAAGGCCCATTTAAAAAATAGAAAAATATTTGAAAGCAGCCTTATATTCATATTATTTAATTGTATTAGAGATATTTAGGAAAATAAATGTAGGGTGTTTGATAACAAGATGCTCAGGAAGAAATCCGGTCCAAAAAGAGATGATGTTACTGAGGAGTGAGAGAGTTTACATAATGATGAGTTACATACTCTGTACTCATCACAAGACAGCTTTAGGATAATAAATTCACGTAGATTATGGTGGGCAGCACATGCAGTGTGAATGGGGGAATCTAGAGATTTATTCAGGGTATTGAATGGCAAACAAAATTGAAAGAGACCATTGGGAAGACCTAGACGCAGATGGAAGGATAACACTAAATTATACCTGAAAGAAATAGGGTGCTATGAGGGGGGTTGTGTAGAAGAACTATCTAAAGATAGGGATGGGGTGTAGTGGGGTGGACTGGGTAAAACTAGCTCAAGATAGGAATAAGGTGTAATGAGGGGGACCTAAAAGAACTAGCTCAATATCGGGATGGGCTGTAATAGGCGGACTGAATAGAACTAGCTTAAGAGGATAGGTGGCGTACTTTTTTAAGGGCGGCAATTAACTTTTGAGCTCCTAATACCAAAGAGTAAGTAAGAATTTGAGTTATTATATAGGTGTTGATAATATATTTCAAAAGTGGCAACTTCAAATCACATGACTTGATGTATGAATGCGTGAAAGTAGCTCCACTTGCTTTTTTAGATGTAAGCCAAAGCCTTTACTATAAAAATTACTAACCTTTGGGGAATGTCGCTAAAAATAACATGAGAACTGGTGTCATTGCATTTTAGCAACTTTCTATAAGGTTTTAAATAATGATTAAAAACCAATACTTTAGTAAACAATATTATTTTTGTAGTAATTTTATTTAAAAAATATTTGAATAATCTTATATTTTTTAAATTTCACAAAAAAAAATGAAAATTACAATAGTGCTAAACGATTACAAAAAACAGTTTATTATTAGAAAAAATTGAACAAAATATTTTAAGGCATTTTGATATTTTATTATATTACAAAATTACTGATTACTTACCTCTACACTATCACTGTATTATTTTATTTTAAACACACGGCAGCAATGATCTAGACGTATAACAAACATCACGACTGGCGTCATTGCTTATTCACAACATTCTTGCATGGTGCCGGTTAAAACTTCAAAGCCTCGGAAAATAAACATTTCTTTGAATTTTTGATGGCAATATACTACGCAGCATGAACTAATTGAGAAATACTTGGAGGGGATCCGACCTAATTACCTTTAGTTTAAAAAATAAATCCAGCTGTTACATAAATGCAACAGCTCCACTCACATAAGGTTAAATTTGATGATTGTGTATTTATGTGTAAATTAAATGTAAACTAAATATTTGTTGAAAACTTATAATTACAAGGAAGTTTTGAAAGCTTTACTTACTTTCTTGTGACTCCTCAGAGAGATGTGTTGTGATAGTAGAAGAAAAATGAATTCGAGATTTTTTATTGATGTCAACGCTTCCTGACCCCCCCGAAGTCAAAAATATAGTTTTTTAACTCCGTATATCTGTATATACTGTATGTTTCTGGGACCTGAGCCAAAATTATTTTATATATTAGACTACAACGTCGAGGATTTTCATAAGGTTGCTAAAATAATATTTTGCAAATATTTATCAAACACTTAATTTAAGGGTAGTTTCTTTATCGGTGGATGGATAAAAAGATCTCAAATTTTGCTTTATCGATTTTGATTAAAATTCGTACCATGCAATGTTTAACATAGCGAACAGAATGTCTTGGAGGGGACTTAACGTAAGAGAAAGCTTACAATTATGATCCTATCTTAGCAACTTTTTAACATACGAAATATTTTATAAAAATTGCAAAGTTATATTACACTTAAAAGTAAAAAACTTGTATACAAAATATTATTTTAATAAATCAATAATTTTATTTTACTCAGACACCTTAGCTCAGTCAGTAACGTGTCTGTATTTTGACCTGAGGGTCACGGGTTCAACTTTTGGCATGGTCGAAGAATTTATTGTAGATAAAATTAGGGTTGTCCTTTCACAATAATAAATTAATGGCTGGGGAATGGATGTTGTGCTTGTCCGAGTCTTAAGTTAAATTATAAGTCATATGAAGCAACGACAGGCCTAAAAAGCCAGTAGTGGAAATTATATGACAAAAAAATAGTAAAAAGCAAAAGAGTTAAATTATTTTTTTAATTTAATGGAATATCTTCTATTTTCTTTTGTACTTTCATACATTTGATCACAGATAACTAAGAAAGCGTTTTATACCACTGTACATTTTTAAAGAGAGAAAAACATACACCTCATTATCTCACTTTTAATTAAAACTATTATTATGATTACAAAATGCAAATACTCCTTTGAAAGAAAGCACAATTAAAACAAAGCCAAAATATACACACATTAATTAAAAACAAAATATAATATTTTCCATGTCACTCATTATTTGGTCTAAAATTAATTTGTTTATTCAAACACAATTTTAAATTATTTACTAAAAAACTGTACAAACAACCTCATCAATACTATTTATTTTCTGTTCATTTCAAAAGAAAAACACCCAAAGCCTTTTTTTCTTTAATTCGAATAGTCACATTGTGATATCAACATACCTAAAAGGATATTCTAATAAAACAATGCAATGAGCTAGAAATTATTTTTCCACCAGGTATACATCTATAAAACCATTAAGAATTAATATTATTTTTATATAATCATCACCTTTTCTTCATTTTGATTTTACATATTTTTTTGTCCGTACATCTTATATAAATTATTACCAGTAATTTTAGTAATTCCTCAAATTAATGTGTCCTCATCTTTCTAGAAGAAAACTTATAGTGTAAATAAAATGTCTATTTCCATATTAAATTATACGATTTTATTATAACATTAATTACATTACCGATTATGACCGATCAAGGCAATATGGCCATACCCAAATATTATTTGAAAGTTCTTGATATATTTGTGCATTTAGAAGACTCTTAAAAGATTTTCTTTTTAAAAATGTTAAAGTTTCCTTTCGTGGTCGACTGAAAATGTCCGTGTGATCAACTGGTTGATCATGATCGATCAGGTGCTGAACCCTTTCTTAAACTCTCTAAATGCTAACAGCACAAAGATATTAAACAGCGTATCTATAAAGTACATTTGTTCTTTTTTTTTTAGTATATAATACTAACCACAAAATAAAAGTTAAATTTAAAATTATCTTTAAATATTAATAGTTTATTGGTTTAAATTTTGTTACAAAAATCTTTAATAAGGGTGAATAAAACAATATATCAAAATAGAGATATAACCTGAACATTAAAAGATGAAATATCTATTGAAGATTAAGTTATAACTTCTCTTAAACAATATTTGAATTCTTGCTCGTTAGTACTAGTAAAAAAAGAAAAAGAGTGACACAGAATAAGTAAATGGTTATTAAAGAGTTAAAACCAATAGAAGATACATAGTTATGTAACAAACTACCATTTAGAAAAGGAATTATTATATGTAAGCGTTTCTGGCCTGATTCAATCAGATATTTTGAATCCGCCATATTAAATTTTTGCTTTTTGGAATTTATAGATAAAATTATCTTGAGATATATTGGTATGCAAAATTTTAGATTTCTGGGATGTTTGGAAAGGATCAAATAATTCGTGTGGAAGGACACATATCAAATCTATATCGAATTAGGATAGTTAAACATCCGGCTTCACTCTAAATAATTTTCTATTTTACAATACCAGGATAGCCATTACAATACCAAACGAATATGTCAACCAATAAATTTCTAAAACTTTCTTTGAACCTGGGTTAACCTGAACGGGTAGTAAGACACAGTATTAAATAAAATAATCTTTGAAATGAAACCTTAATCGTCCTATAATATTTGTGCACAAACAAATGCAATCAATAGAAAAGGCAAGCATAGGGTATGTGAAAAGAAATTGTAAATGGAGTTACAAAAACATATGGTAAAACAGAGCGTAGTGTAGCAAACATTGTTTAAGAAATAATAGGTTGTTAAAGAGACAAAATTGTATCTGTCAAATTTTAAACTTCTACCACAAAATAAAGCTATTTTTTTTAATAGTTTGTGATATTGTCTCCTATTTCATAAATTAAATTTTCATATTTCAATTTAGCAATATTTTATGAATATCAGAGGGTGGTATTTGAACATAATTTCAAATATTAAAATTGTGTACTTACCAAGATTTTTTTTAAATTTTTGAAACTAAACCCCCACCACCTACCCCCCTTTATTTTGCTTTTTCCAGTGCCATCTTTCTGTCGGTCTGTATCTCGGACTAAAGCTAAAACTATTTTGCCGTTCGGGTTAAGACTTGGCAACTATGGTTTTCATAAAATCTTCCTGAAGGCTTTTTGGAATTAGGTATTTATCCCTAAAATAAGGTTATTTTACTGAAGGGAAAAAGGAGAAAAAATCTATTTTTCTAAATTTGTTAAAACAATATTCATTGAAATATTTATCTATGAATTGTTTAACTAACATTTCAAACAAAATGGCAAATTTTTGTTTTCCCATGAAAATTACTTTAAGGTCACTTTAAATTGGCTGAAACCTCCAATTTTTATCATATCCACGCAACTATTTGAGGTACTAAATAACTTACTATTGTAAAGAATTAATATTGTTAGAGTTAAAAAGATTTAAGCTGGAAAATAATTTTTTCTAACAATAGTTTCTGAGCTATAAGCAAACATATTTTTTTTTATAAAGTATGAACTTAGAAATATGAAATAGATTGGTATGCTCTTTGCTGTACAGAGATGTTTTTTTCTCTCATTGTTTCTGTAACATTGTATATTATTGCACTTATGTACTTTGGTAGAGTATTTCTGCAACAGTGATCAATATTTGGTTTAAAAAATTTCACGTGTTTTTAGTAAATATCTCTATTTTAATATTAAAGAGATAGAAAATCTATGCAGTACACAGTACCATTTATTTACATAAGTTTAGGAAATTTCTAAATCCCAAATTTCACCAGCCTCCTCTAAGAAATTTCAAATATTTAATAGTATGTAAGTTTTATTTGTTAAAAAAACATGATAAGCCTACAAATGTGAATACAAAACAGACAGCACATATTATAGATTATATTTGAATTAATTTTGAAATGCTTTCTTCAATTATTCTTTTAATTGCAGTTGATTTGGCGATCAAGTAAATCAGGAAAAAAAATACATTTAATAGGAGATCAAACAAATCGATCACATGGTTTAATACATGATATTTGAAAATCTTAACCATTTTATATAATATTAAATGGAAAATTATAGCCTATATGTTAACTGTACGTTATGCGAAATTACAGCACAATCCTTAAAGTGGTATGGACGTGATTGAACAACAAACAAACAGATAAAAATACTGATAACATTTGTTTTTTACTTTTATTATACTTGTAAGATGTTTGTTCCAATCCCAAAACACTCGTTTCCAGGGAGATTTATAATTGGTTTGTTGATATTTCCAAACCTCTTGCTTCCAAGCAGACTTACAAAGAAGATGCAGGCCTTTATATCAAAAATTAATACATTTGAATTATTAATAATTTAAGAAACTGATATCATAACACTAACAGTAGTTTTTTTTTTACACTTCTTCGCTCGCTGATGAGATAGCGTGATTTCTTATAGATTACCCTGTTTTCTGAAAAAGAATAAGACCCGTCTCGATCTGTTTAGAATTTTTGGAATTCACTTTTAACAAAGAGACAAAAATATGTACATAAGTTTGAGAGTATAGACGGACTTAGAGTTTTATTATATGGTTAGATAATCTTAAGCACATATAATTTAATATGATAGGGCTGGAGCTGTATGTTTTATTTAAAAGTGATATAATTAACGAGACCTTCTATTCTAATCGTAGGCCTAGTTTATACCAATTATTCTCGTAGAATCTCCGACTACGGGCTTGCGAAGCCCTGGTAAGTTCTCGACAGCCCAACTTTGGATAATTTATACACTTTTGGTCCACAAATTTGTGGCAAGTGAAATTCAACATCAAATACTATAACAATTTCAGTAATTCCTCTCTTTTAACTCTGCATAACACTTCTCAAATTAAATAGGCGTTTATTAGAGGTCCTAGATTGTATAAATAACCAATTTCAAACATTTTTTTTTATCAAACGTCTAGTTTTTGAAATGGAGTGTCTACATTTTCCCAAGGAATTCAATAACCACTGTTTTGAGTGCGAGCGGTAGTGGTTTTATTCATCTTTTGTAATTATTGTTTACTAACATATTATTTTTTAATTTTCACACCCTCGTGCATGAACTGACGTGGCTGTTAGCTTGTGTTCATTAAATACTAAGTTTTTTTAGTTACATTTTATAGTTTTAAATAAAAACTGACACGCCTCGCTGGTGTATTTAGCTAACGCGCTAGATTCGTATTGAGCTAGACTGCTGAGGACGGGGAAATTGAGGTTAAAGTCTCGGCTGGGTGAACTAGGGGGATTTTTCCCTTAATGGTTTTACACTCTCCCTCCACGCAAATTAGGTTTCACTTACTATAAATTCAACCTTACCAATTCTTAACCTATTAGCGTGATTAGTAGTTAAGCGTATAACCCGAATGGGCAGTAAGACGCGGTGCTAGATAAAATAACTGGCTACCATCGAACCATAGGTTAGGAATAAATTAACCCTTATATATATGAAACATAGCTTTTAGCAATAACATTTTAGGGCATTTTCTGATATATTTTACGGCTGAATATCTGTGTATAAGTGCAATCTACTCTAATAATTAAAAAAAAAATAGATTTTTAAATATTTTTGGGGGAGTTGGGGGAAGGGGAGAATATAACCAGGGGACCCCACAAACTAAGTTTGTTCATGGCCCAATGTCTGCTAAGGGTTGCCCTTGGCAAGACATTTTACGCGAATTGAATAAACTAGAGCTGCGTTCAAGGCATTTATTGGCAAACCCAATGGGAAAAGACTAATGGGAGGAGTTAGACGCAAATTAGAACATATCAATAGAATTGGCCTGAAATAAATAGGGTGTAAGGAAGTAGACTGGATAGAATTAGTTCAATATAGGTATTGCTGGCATACTTTGGTAATTGTGACATTAAACTTTCGAGTTCCTAGTGTCAAAGAGAAATTTATGCGGTGACAGGTCAATTGCCATATACAAATCGATATATATAGTTTGAGAATTATTATAGAATGAATAAGAGGAGACAATCTAATATTAACCAATGGTATTATAGTCTACTGCTTTGATAATTTTTGTATTATTATTCCTTGTTAGTATTTATCATTCTTCCACGGGAATGTAAAGTGACAGCTATCCAAATATTTCCCAATGTTTTGTCACCATAGACGAACCAATTTCCCAGCTGACATCAGATAAGCTTTTGCCAAGTGTGACGTACTTTATGACACCATTGAAATAACACTGAGAACAAATACAGTTATAACAAATGTATTTCGATGGTGTATGACGTATGGCATATGAGCATTACGAGGTATGTGTGTTTAAAATGTTGGTCAATCTACATTTTTGTGTCTAGGTGCGAGAGGGGGATTAAAGAAGATGGTGTGGAGAGACTAGCTGGGGTAGGCGAGATAACAAATCAATGACAGCCCCGGGATTAATTAGCTTGTTTATTTTTTGTGAATACTACACATACATACATATATACAAACCATAATCTTTTCAAACTCTCTCTCTATTTCTCTCTATCTCCCTCTCTCTCTGTCTCTATATATATATATAGAGAGAGAGAGATAAAGAGAGAGAGAGGGAGATAGAAAGAAATAGAGAGAAAGTTTGAAAAGATTATGGTTTGTAACTTATATATGTATGTCTCCCTCTCTCTCTCTCTCTCTCTCTCTCTCTCTCTATATATAGAAAGAGAGATATATATATATAGAGAGAGAGAGATGAAGAAATAGAGGGAGAGTTTGAAAAGATTATGGTTTGTATATATGTATGTGTAGTATATATATATATATAATTTTATATATATATATATAATTCTATATATATATAGAGAGAGAGAGAGAGAGGGAGAGATGTAAAGAGAGAGAAAGTTTGATTATCAAAATTAAAAATATGTTATATTGAATTTTTGAATTTTTCTGTCAATGATTACGCCTCGGGGGAATAAATATTTCAAAAGCAAAGTGAACTGGAAAATTTTAGAAATATAGATTTAAAAAAAATCTTGTTTACATTTGAACTAGATTTAAGTTTATATTCTAAATTTGAAATGTTTTTATGGTTTTATCAAAAAAATAGTATTTTAATTCATATATTAACATGATATAGAATGCTTGTTAAATATAAATCTAGTATTGCAATTTAAACAACAATTAAAATTCTAAAGCTTTTAAAAATGTATAGTTATAGGGCGACTTTCTTCAAACTATATATTTATAATGAAATCTTTCAAATGAATTGGTGTTTCAAACGTTAATCTATGATTCAATATGAAGTATTCACCGCAAATAAGGAATATTATTTATATTAAACAAAATAAAAAATTAAATTGAAATTAGGTCAAATAGTTTCCAAAAGTTTAACTATTTACTTAAAAATTTTAAACGAAGTTATCAGAAAGAAAGAAAGAATATTATGTAAACTAAGATAATAGTATCAAGCAACATCACTAATTACCCTTCCAAGTTAGTTCCATTGTGATTATTTTCAAAAACAAAACAGTAACTAAATACCCCTTGAACACATTCGTCTTCTTTCCTCTTCGCCGATCTCAATCCCAATCAATTACTGTTACAGTTATCGAATAGAACAGTAAATGGAAAGATAAGATCCAGATGTAGCTACTAAAGCAATTTATTTATACATTCTATTGATATTCTATTGCATGGAAAACTAAATAATATAAACCTTAAAACCCTTTTAGGAAAAAATATTCACATGTAAAATATAGTGTATAACTTTGGGCACAAATATTAGAAAGATATTGAGAGCATATAAATTATAAACATAATTTTAAAAATGAATTGAAAATCCACAAAACTATAAATAATTTGTTCATGAATAAAATTAATTAGTACAGAACTCCGCAAGGACTTTCTCGCTTTATTGTTTAAAAATGGAGATATTTACTCAAAGCTCGTAATATATGTGAAAAGATATAATATACACTAACAAACCCAAGCATAAATTGCACTATACTTATGTAAAAAAAATTTTTTTGAGACACAGTTTTAAGTTTTAAAATTTTATTTTTAATGAATTTAGGTCCTCATTTTTATGTTTGGAACGATAAGAAAGATCAATATTGGGTCTACAAGGGTCAGCACTTAATATTAAAATTTCATCTTCCGGTTAAAATTTTCGACATTTTATTAGGTGTTGCACATCTTCATGTCATCACACTGCTATTAAATTCCTCATTTATAATCATTTTGACCAATAAAAAAATGTAAATATTGACTATTGAGTTTAAAATGGAGATATATAATTGTTGTACAAATATTTCTCTTAAGAGGTTTAAGGAAATATACCATACATTTTTTAAGAGACCTATATTTAATTACGCTATGGCATTAAAGAATTATTGCATTAAAACCTAAGTAGTATATCTTTACAACTAAAGCTCACAAAATTGTATTAATATATTTGCCAATATCTCAGAACCTGTTGGTTTTATAAAAATATATTTCATATACATTATTTTATTTTTAATAGTACTAGAATTTGCAATGATAAGTTATATAGTATCTCAAATAGTTGCGGAGATACGGAAATTTTAGCCTTTAGAAAGCACCCTAAAGTAATTTTGATGGGAAAATGAAAATTGCCAGTTTATTTATAATCTTAATCAACGCTTAGATACGAGTTTTAATCAAAATCGTTTGAGCCGATTTTGAGAAAATCAACTTTTTCTCTTTTCGCCCATTACTAAACTACTCTTAATTTTAAGTTAAGACACACAGACATACAGCATTGCAAATAACACTTTTTAGGGTTCTGGGGATCATGAGACATGGACATCAATCAACATTTTAGGTTAGATTATTTTTACGGTCGCAATACTTTACCTTTAGTTTTCAAAAAGTTAAGAAATATATATATATATATATATAT
>CABFWB010000067.1:437234-449690 GCA_902151455.1 Timema bartmani | reverse complement strand
TATATATATATATATATATATATATATATATATATATATATTTGCGTATAGCTTGAAAGTTATTTGTTTTATAAAAATATGCTTCGAATAAAATATTTGTACTATAAATAGATCTGCATATTTGTAATGATAAGCAATTTCATATCTCAAAGAGTTACGGAGATATGATAAAAATGATAAACAGGGGAATTTTTTTCTTATTTTTTGTTGCATTAAATTTTTCAACTGAGTCTAAATAATTTTAAACTTTGAATTCAAATCTGAAATTGGGTTTCCTCTACATGGTCTACTTTTCATGCAATTTCAAACTTGTTATTTTCGCAATAAAATGGTCACCCATTGCTAATAACACTATAAAAAGGTTGAGAACTATGCGTAGATATATTCTAACCTTAAAACTATCCAGACTTTTTTTTTATTAACACCCATATTCCTTATCTTTATTGTTTATTTTGGATTTTAGAGATTTATCTGATTTACACAAAAATAACACCGGTTTTTCTTAGTTTCAAATTTGATCATGGCTTCTTCAATTTGACAAAAATGTATGAATATACCTGATTCATTCTATTATGTATGTGGCTCCTACACACTTCTTCGTCAAAGGCGCAACATAACTTCGTTTGTGAGGCGTGCATATAAAGCATATTTTGAAGTTCCCCTTGCTGCCCGAGAAATATATGGGCTCCTCATATTGTGTGTCATAATTGTGAGGAAATGCTTCACGACTGGACAAAAAATACCAAATGGTCTAAAATACTTAATTTCAATTTTAAAGTATTTTGATCAGTAAAATTAACTTAAATTAGATACTGATAGTTTTAAATAAAGTGAACTAAACTTACTAATAGGTTAAGATTAATTTACTTTATAAAATACTTAATTTTAATTTTAAAGTATTTTGATCAGAGATCAGAGTTCCCATGGTTTGGTGAGAGCCCTTGAACCACATAACTGACTGCTATTTTTACCTGGTGAACACGAAGGGTATTGGCAAAAAAAACGGCAAAAGATTTCCTATCCCAGTATTCCCTCAGTAATTCGACCTACTCCTCACTCTGAGGAACTTCCTGTTCCAGTTTTTAATGTATTTGTCCCATTTGAAGATGAAGGGAGTGAAAATGATCATGAAGAGCACGAGCTTCAAGAAATGGTTTCGGAATCCGATGACTACTCATCTGCTACCAAACAGTCATCATCTCCTCAGCAGCTTAGCCAACCGGAATTGAATGACTTAGTGCGTGATTTAGGACTCTCCAAGAAAGCAGCTGAGGTACTAGCCTCCAGGTTGCTAGAAAAAACCTACTTGACTACTCTGCAAAAGTTTCTTATTTCTGAAAGCGGGACCAGAATATTGTGGAATCTTTGTGGAAGACCAGCAGTTCGTTTACTGCCACGATATCCCAGGTCTTCTCAGGAAATTAGGTGCTACCGCATATAGTCCAACAAAATGGCGACTATTCCTTGACAGCTCAAAGCGCAGCCTCAAGTGTGTTCTCTTGCACAATGGCAATCTTTATGGAGCAGTTCCGGTTGGTCACTCAGTGCATTTGCCAGAAGAATATAATGACATAAGAATGGTTATTGACTTACTCAAATATCATGAGCTCAGGTGAGTAATTTGTATGGACCTGAAAATGGTCAGCTTCCTCCTTGGATAACAAAGAGGCTTCACAAAGTTTCCATGCTATCTCTGCATGTGGGACAGCCGAGTTCAAGAGAAACACTGGACCCAGAAGGAGTGGTCCATTCGTGAAACTCTAGAAGTAGGCATGCCAAACATTGTGAATGACCCAATCGTCAGCCGAGAGAAAATTATTTTTCCCCTACTCTATATCAAGCTTGGCTTGATGAAACAGTTTGTGAAGGCATTAAACACTGATGGTGAATGTTTTCAACATATAGGTTCTGCTTTTCCTTCTTTGTCTTTCAACAAAATCAAAGCAGGTGTGTTCGATAGACTTCAAATTCGTGCTCTTGTATGCAATGAGGAATTTGTCGGGAAGATGAATAACAAGGAAAAAGCACCATGGCTATCTTTCGTGGCAGTTATACAAAACTTTCTTTGTAACAAAAAGGCAGATAACTATGAGTTATTCGTTATTATGATGCTGTTGGCTTTTTTAGATCTTCGGTGCAACATGAGTGTCAAGCTCCATTTCCTTAATAGTCACCTTGATCAATTCCCCGATAAGCTTGGGGTTGTTAGTGGTGAACAGGGCGAGCGCTTCCAGCAAGACCTCATGACGTTGGAAAAGCGCTATCAAGGACGATGAGACAAAATTATGATGGCAAACTATTGCTGGAGCATCAAACGAGAATGCCCTGAGAAAGTCTACAAACTTCAGAGCTACAACCGAAAATTCTTGCCTGAATATGACAAATTTGAACTTTGAACTCCATAATTATCAGTTGTTCTGAATCACCCATCATCTTGATGTCAAAATGTATGTTAATTTAAAGTAATTTTTTTTAGTGCAAACTTATTTTGACTAAAATGGATAAATGTTTCAGATTTGACAAGTGGCAACCTTATTTATCTCAGAAAAAGTTTTTTGCCTTTATTCAAACTTTTAAGCATATTGTGATGCACCTACACGTTTCTGTGAATACATAGAGAATTCATTATTTAAGCTTCATCTTTAGCATGTAGACCATGAATTCTTCAGATAGACTATGTTATCATGCGAAAGGCATCAACATTTCACGAAAAATTAAAATGTTGAATTGCGAAAAATCTAGAGCTTACAGAGAAAAACTAACTTTAGATTTGAATTCAGCAAACGCAAATTAGATAAGAACAAGTTCTGGTATAAATGCAATTATAATTTTGCTCACCAGTGTAGTTTACCCATCAGACCGGAGCCCTTAAAATCATTTTGCTGAAATTTTGAGAGTAGCCATTTTGTTTTGAATATTTATAAATGTTTTGTAATTAGATTTAATCAAAATCGTTAGAGCTTATTTTGAGAAAATCGACTTTTTTTCTTTTTGCCCTTCAGTAAATTACCCATAATTTTAGGGTAAATTATCAAATTCCAAAAAAATCTCGGGGCAACCCTATGAAAACCCTAGATAACAAGTTTTAGCTCGATCGGATTCATCAAAATCTCGAGTTCGATTTTTTTTACGATCACAATACTTTCTCTACCTGTAAGATAGCTAGAAAGTAAAAAGTGTTTATTAGTTTTATTTTAAAACACATTATTTTATTTAAAATACCGGTATTACATATTATTTTATCGACTGTTGGAGGAAGAAGAGCTATTTTTAATTTTGAAAATATTCATATGTTCTGGTTAAGGCAACGTTTTATTATAAATCTATATTTTATTATATTAATTTCATCACTGATAAATTTCTTGTTTATTCGTGTGTCTTATCTGACAGCAAAAGTTATCAAGGAAATTGCTGTATGCTGGTTTTTATAAGTTTCAAGAAATTCAGAAGTCATCAATTGATGTCATAAAGGCCACTAAATTTGTTTCAAAGTTTATACTCCTAACAACTACTTTTATTTATAAAACTTTGAACTATAAGAGAGCATTAATATATTAACCCTTGTAGCTGGTAAGTTTACTCAAACGCCACCACGGTGACAATTTTAACTACCAGTGACAGACGAGTCTCTTATAAGTGATTAACAATCTATTTTAAAGTTACCTCCGGAACAGTAAACATAACTACCTTCCCTCCACTTCTACAATTCTAAACCAATTACCAAACACACCCACTCAGGACTTTCTTAGATTGAGAGCGAGACAGCCATCTCCTCACACTTTCGTTTTGGTCCAGTGAGCTCGCACGATCTTCGTTCCGGCCTCCTTTACACCCTCCCTCTCGTGGCAGCATCCATCTTCTTCTATACAGCTTGATTCTCTTCCCACCCCCCACCACCCACCTCGACACCAATCACCCCTACTACACCTCCTTCCAGTTTCCAACACTACAGCTCCCCTGCCTCCAATAGCTAGCGCCGATATATTGGCCGTGCGAAGACTCGCGGAACTGCTGTTTAATTGTTCGTGGCGGTCGGTTTGATTTGTTAGGGGGTCGTTCCTTCACTAATCAAAACGGAGATCCCTTGTTTATGGACGTTTGTGTTGGGAGAAAAGTAGTAAGTTTTTCATTATCTCTAAGATAAATTGGTCAAATAAAAAAAAAAAATGTACAATTATTGTACACCATTTGGTAAGTTGTGGCTGTTGATTATAAAATATATTATATTTTGCTTATTTAAATTTCTGTGACATAGGTTTTGTAATTTATATTCATCCTAATCATAAATAAATATATATAATTTCTATTTATACTAATTATCTATATATATATGTATATAAAGGGCATATCTATTTTTTCTCTAAGCCATAGTGAATAATATATTATATAATATTAGAAACATCATTTTAAAATCTAGCACCAAAATAGTTTATCCCAACTGATTATAAATGTTTCAATATATATATTTAAATTTTATTTTATATTGAATGATTAGACTAACAAACTTTTTAGAGGTGTGTGTTTTTATTAACATTAAATATGTACATTTATATAACTTAAATAATTTTTGATATGTTTATTAATTAAGGTGACACGAATTATATAAACTATGAACTGTTGACTTACTATCAAAAACGTTAATTGTAGTTATAATATAGGTAATTGGAGTAATTGTTAGCTGTAGGTCGAGTGTAAGCTATATTTTATATCCATAGAACAAAAAAATTATTTAAATATCACCCAGTAAATATAAACTTAATAACACTTAATATAAGAGATATAATATTAAAGGACACCCAATATTTAATCTTAAAATTTCGAAAGTGAATCACATTTAAGTAGAAACGAAACTAAATAAATAGATAAATATCTCATAGCTCCTGTTTGTTACCGAGTTTTTTTATTAGTAATATACAGTACGTTTTTTATCATTCGAAACTAGAATGAGTGGAAATTATTATATTTTCCATTTCCTAGGTTCCCGTAAATATAGATTTTCCTTTTGTCTATCAAAAATGACAAACAAATCGCATGAGTGGGCTTACATGTTTATATATTTTAATTTTAATTTTTATAGCAGTCAAATACTGTCCCTGATATCAAACTATTATAATATACCCCGATTTGGGTAGGGAGAAGAGTATATGGTAGTTATTTAAGCTACTAAAACAGTTTTAATATATCCAGAGATAAAATCATTCTATTAGCAGCTGTCACTTTTTATAGATATTATAAATACCTGTAAAATAACACAAATAATATAGTAAATATCATATTGGCCTCAAATAAATATGTTTGAATTTAATAAATTATTATTCTAACCAAAATCAAGGCATAAATTATGTTTACTGAAAACGATATAAATGTTTGAAGAAATTCTCCTACAATGCATATGTTTGGAGTCGTTTATTTAACCAAAACATTTTAATCACTATCCTTTAGGAGAAACTGATTTATATATTGTTAAATTAATGGTGTTCATCAAGGGCTCAAAATGAAGTTGTTCTAGAACTCCAAAATTAAATCAACGTTAGAAGTTTGCGCATGACTGACTGCTTTCCACTATGATAGAACCAAGGCAGTCTATATCAATACATAAGAACAGTCCAATTTTCTTAGGAAGTTCCTTTTAGTAAATATAAACATTATTTTTCAGAAAAATCTGGGAACATTTAACTATATTATTAAGTTTATACTATAGGTCTTTTTTATATCTATCAATATGGATCGATGCATATAAAATGACTTGACGTATGAACACGTGAACGTCGATATAACTTTTCTAGCCGTCAGATAAGTTTATAATATCTATCAAAAGGGACAGGTGCACAGATGTGTGAATATATTAAAGTAAATCTAGTGACTTTTCTAGATGTCATATAAGGAAGGCCCTTCCTATGAAAATGGGACTGTACATAAGTAAAGCCTCTACAAACGATTATTTACTCCAATTCTGTCAAGTCTTTCATTTCATTTGGGTAGGTATCAGCTCGCGCCATGTTACGTCCTCTTGTAAGAAGTTACGTGACGGTGTCGATAGTCGTCCTGTTGCTCCTACCCACTCGACCAACAGAGGGCCATCAGGGTCTAGAGACGGCCACGGAGTTCACCAACGAGTGGGTGGTAAGACTCGAAGGAGGGAGGCAAGCAGCACAGGTCTTAGCGCAAGAGATGGGCTACAATCTTCTTGGACAGGTAACTTTTAAATACACCAAAGGTATTCCAAGTTAACTCAACCTTGCCTTAAATGGGTCATTCCTAAACAACGTAACTTATTTTATTTACATTTTTGATACCTGTCAATGTAACATCAAATAGAAATTTAGCTTTAATTCCTCCCCTGCTTCACCCTTCCTCCCCCAACCAACCTGTTTTATGCAAATCTGCACATCAAGAGTGAATGACCCGCTTCGGTGGCTGTGTGATCTAATGCACTACTCTCCCAGTAGACTAGACTGCCGATGATGGGGAGATCAAGGTTCTAATCTAGGTCGAGTGTATTGTAGGTGAATTTTCCAAAATGTTTTTCCACTTTCCCTCCATGAAAATACGGGTACATTTCCTCTAAATACAACCTTCCTAATCCCTAAGACCACGAGAGTAATTAGTATATACGCGTACAGCCAGAGAGGGTAGTAAGACGCGGTGCTTGGACAAAAAAAAAGTTAGTGTTATTAGTTCATACAGAAGCTTCAGTGGCACTAAAATACGGACACAGATTTAACACCTACCACATAAATAATTTTATCACACTACTTCAGTATTTATATTTATGAAAAATAATATTTTTCTAGCACTAGAACTTTAGTAGAAGATCTAAGTTACATAATACTGTGATGTACCCACCCTCCCTCCATCTAATACCATGTAGACATTAGAGCCCCTCCCCGGTCACCCCATGAACCGCAATACAGTATTTTACTAGAGTAATGCTTTAGATCATGTAACCACCGTTGTGGGTAGTTAAATATCTCTTAAAAGTCTAAGACTACAGTAGAAATTAATGAAAATTATGAGTCTAAGATTTAAATACAAATATTTGGGTTATTTCAGTATTATATTGGAAAGGTAACAACATTTTAAAACCAAAATAGCCTTTTGGGGGCTCATTTTATGTAGGGCTATTACCGTTGTCCACCTCATTGTCTTTTTGAAGTGCGCTTTTGTACTAATAGAAAATGTTCACAAAACCAGACAATTTCTTTGAATTGTATATTTGGAATATAAATGAAATATACTGTGTAGGCTATTGGAAATGAATTTTTGGAATGGTAATAAATGTTGACAGAAACATTATCTCTTAGAAAATGTATTTTTTGAACCACACAACCTTTTGAAATTATAATTTTTGAATCAAAATGAACTCCATAGTTTCTTGAAAGCGTAATTTTTTAAATCATAATAGTATTCACCAACAAAATCATTAGGGAATGTATTTGTTAAATTTTATTATAAGCTCCCAATCACACAACATCATAGAACCCTTAAGTTTTGAATAACAAAAGCACAACATCGTTTAAGCGTAAACTTTAATTGTTATTAGAAATTATTTGATTTCCCTTGTTTGCTACTGGCCTAACCGGGGCCTGGATTCACTAACGGGAGCAAATAGTTGCGCCGGCACCAGTTTGAAAGCTGTGCCAAAATATATATTCACTAAAAGAAGCAGGCGCAATTTGAGAGAAAGGTTGCGCCTTTTATTTGCAACCAACCAAGAGTAGGCGAAATAATTAAAATAATGATTTTCACTTCAATTAATTTAAATGGCGGAGTATTATCGTTATAGTTTAAGATACAATAATTATTTAACTGTATTCGATTAGTAATAAATTAATTAAAATAACATACGTCTGTCAATCACAAAATTTGTTTCAATTTAGACAGTGGTAACAAAGCATTTACCTACCTTTTATTGCTGAGATTTTACATTCAAACAATGAAATGGCATTTCTTGCATTATTACAAAAAATAACGTCAAACAAAACCACGTAAACTTTAAAATAATAATATTATTAAATACTAAATAATGAACTAATATTGTTTTTGTAAGGGATCCAGAAATAGGCCGCTTTTAATTGTGTTGCTTGTTTATGAGCAAAAGTTTAGAAATATTTGTATTTGCTATCATTTTAATTAGAGATTTAAAATAAAGTATCCTTGACTTTGAAAGTAAATTCCTCACTAGGATTCGTCGAAAAGAGCGCAATTGATGGCATTTATGGTAATATTTTAATTTCATAAAACTATATTTTATATTATTAACTTAAAAAGTAAAGTATAATTTTAGTTATTAATTAATGTGTTTCACAAAATGACACGTTATGGTTATACATATATTTAGTCCTGATAGCCGAATCAAATTTAATTAAGTGAAAAATGACATCCTGGAACGGTAATCGATCCCGGGACCCTTGTCTTTGTGCACCAAGACGAATCAGAATGGCTCAGTATATCATTAGCACGTGAAGCCAAATATTCCAGGTTCGTTACCATACATACAGGTATGAATACATTACTTTTTAATTTATTGTTTCATGGGCTATAATATATCTTGTTGCCACATCCTCGAAACTAAAAAACATAATAGTTTTATTGTTTTATTTGTTTCTTTTAATTAAACCAAAAATCCAATTATACATTAATCCTTAGTGAGGTATTATTAGATGCGTTTATTAACACTTTTGATTGATAATTTGTATTACTAGGAAAATTATTATAATTATTATCCACACATATGTTAACACTAATGACGTTCAATAAATATTTACAATCCATATCTATCAGTTATCACCAATCAATTAGCGAATTGACTGTACCCTCCACAAGTGGACATAATTTTTGTAATCTATTTTAAGGAATTTGACTTTTAGGGGCTTACGCCCACCAGTCGTATCTTCCAAACTAAAACTTATGGTTTAATATTTTCTTCGCTTAAATATTTTAAAACTTTGATACAAAAGTGATCGCTGGGAAAATTCAACTTTTGGGGGGCTTATGCCCCCCTGTCGTATCTCTTAAGCAAAAAAATAGACAAGTGGTTTCTTCACTTTAATCTTACGGGTAGGATCACCCTTGCAAAATTTGACTTTAAGGGGATTCTGACCCCCCACACCCCGGTTGTATCGACGTTACTAAAAAAGATGGAAAAGTAACGTTTTCGATAAAATTCACGCCTTCAATCCTGCCGCGTCGGTGCGAGGCCCTTGAAGTTTCGCGGACACATCATCTGGTATATTCAATAAACAACATGACGCGGTGCTAATAATAATAATAATAATAATAAACAACTTCCAGATACATTTTTTAAAGTCAACATTAATTTGAATAAATTTTTTTAACATAAAACAACTAGTTAATAAGTGAATCAATAGAATGCACTGTAGTATAACTGTAGACGGAACTTCTAAATAGCCCCTACCAGTCAGGTTTATAAGATTTTGACTAGCATGGTTGAATCAATTTCTTTTAACAGGTAAGGGTTCGACACCCAATTGAGTGCACAGGGGATTGTATTTTTTTAATATGGTTTTTCATATATTTCAGATGATTTTTATTATTTTGGGGGTTGATCCACATCCGGGAAACCCACATATACACACTAATAGGGTAGGTATGAGAGAGGTAGAGTTTTATAGGACATGTACGAGTGTTTCTGTGGAAACTTTTTGGTTAGAAAAAATAAAGAAAAAACACATCGGCCAGGATTAAAACCTCAGCCTACCCGTCATTGACAAACAGAATTAGACAGACTTGCGCTTTAATATGCTTGCCTACCGATATGGTATGAATGAAGCAACTTATGAATTTTCCATTTTACGCCTTTGTCCTTGATTCGCTTAGCATAATTAATACATCCTTTAATTGTACTGGCACTAAAATACTAATATAATAAAATTTTAAACCAAACTAAGTTATAGTCACAGTATGGAGGGGTTAGCG
This sequence comes from Timema bartmani, assembly GCA_902151455.1. NCBI lineage: Eukaryota > Metazoa > Arthropoda > Insecta > Phasmatodea > Timematidae > Timema > Timema bartmani. The sequence goes on along the minus strand of CABFWB010000067.1, from coordinate 439,751 downwards.
CTATTTTTAAAAATAAAATGCTTTTACTTTTGTCACGGTGATTACGAAAAGCGCATGTCCATATTAAAATACTGGGAATTAACAAATGGCACGATATGTAAATAGAGGATAACATTTCTAGGTCAAACATTGCTGCCAGAGGGTGTAGGGAGAGAGCTAGAGAAAAGGGCTTAGGGTGAAAACTGTTCAATGCAGTTCTTAGACTAACCAAGCTCTCACTTAAAAAAAGTGTGAACAAAATGGTAAAGGAATAATAATTGAAGGTTTGGGAAGTTTATTCAATTAACTCTATATGACGGATAAATTTGACGGTAGTGACAGTTGAGAAAAAAAAAGGATAGAAGCACTAGAAATGTGGTGTTATAGACGAATGATGAAGTTAAGTTGGCCAAAACGGATTAAAAATGAAGTTCTAAGAAGAGCAGGAGAAGAAAGACAAATCCACAGCGGAAACTGTGTAAAAGAAGTGACACATTTATTGGAGACATAATGAGACATCAAGGTCTTCTTTATACCATCATAGAAGGGACTATCGAAGGAGGAAAAAAAAGGCTTGGGTTCGATCAAGGGAAAGGTTCATAAAACAAATGATGTAAGAGGCTGGCTGTAAAAAAAAAAGGGTAAATAAATGAAAGAGAACGCAAGAAGAAAGGATAAATGGAGGGCTACTGCCAACCAACCTTATAGTTGAAGACCCAAGAATAAAACGAACGCAATTATAATTATTTAGAGCATAATTTATTATTATTTTTATTATTATTATTTACTGGAAGGGTGACCATACCAATATTTTCTTTGGTAGGATATTTCCTTAAACAAATACACATACATAAAGACGTGGTGACTTAAGGCTGTACTAGCACTAAATAATGAGTTTAAATTTGAATTTTAATCTCAAACCTTGTTGTGGATATAATAAGCAATCAACATAGTTATTGATTCTTAATCATACAGACTCATATAGTCTGGTTTAATGGTGATGGAGAGGTCTGAGTTAAAATCCCAGCTCAGTGTTCTTAGGGAAATTTTTAATAAAGGGTTTTCCTCTCTCCCTCCACGCAAGGTAAGGTTAATTTGTTTTAAATCATGCCTTCTTCATCCTTGTTCTATTAGCGTAGTTTAAATACCTAAAGTCCACACGATAAATGGGAGGAGGTATCTGCCTACGATTACTAGTGATTAAGGCGAAGTTATAGGGAACAGGAGAAAAGCTTAGTATTTTTGCCGTTTTTATTTTCAAACATTTTTCTTGCCAAAACTACATCAAATATCGCTCCAGTAGAAAAATAGAACTTAATTTTCTTCACATGGTGATATAAACAGTCCCTTAATATCTGTTATGAACATAGCGACATTAGGTGACAAACTTTTTAAATGAAGAGAAAAGCGTTGTCTTTAAATTTTAGGACAGCCTTGATATATATTCAAGAAATGCAGAGATCAATTACATCAGTAGCTATGTATCGCATTACATTTTCAAGTATCTACTTTATTGACATCACCAAAAATATGTTTATAAAGTTACGGTATTATAATGTATTATAATTATTATTAGCACCGCGTCTTACTACCCATTAGGGTTCTAAGCACTTACGCTAATGTGTAATGGTAGGATGACTGTGAGATGAAATGGAGGACCTACAGTTTAACGTGGGATCCGAACCACGGTGGAGGCCTGGCATTCCACACACTCACAAGCTGTGATTAATAGACGTTTTGTCAGAGGTGAAAGAAGGGCTTGGCAATCAGATAGATTCGTTCCGGGACTGAGGATTGAACCCCAGACCCTCATAACAGAAGTCTGACACCTTACCCCTAGACCACGAGGTCACCTAATGTATTATAAAACATCCAAATGGCTTCTAACTCTTCCAGCTTCAATCAATGTTTTTAGAATGGTTGTCACTGTTAATACCAAGGAAACAAAAGGGTCACTTTATTCTAGCTTAGGTTTGGAGGAAGAATCAAAATGCATACAAATTATATTTTCTGGAAGCATTTAAAATGTTCTTCTCCTCTTCCCTTAACAATTCCTCAGTAGATAGGGTTTCAGTAGCCCGAACTGGTAGTGGAATGTGGTGAATAAATAAATAAATAAACATAAATACACAAACAAAATAACTAAAATAAATTTATTTTGTTTACTACGTGTAATTTGAAGAGTTAAGATTCAAAATCAAGGACAACTTTTTGTGACAGTGTGTGTCATTTATTATAACTTAATTGGATAAATTTTTAGTTCTAAATAATTTACAACAAAACATTTGTTAAACTATAAACATAAAAACGAAGCTCTGTTAGAAAAGTCAATTGAAACTGCATATTAAAATGAATACATGTATTACAAACGTTTGCTATATTTGATATATGATTTACACAGTTAAAGAGGGTTGGGAATCCCAGCTGGATATAGGCCTAATAAGGGTGTTGTCTTTTAAAAATTGTTATTCCCTCGCTCTCAGCGCAAATTCGGGTAAGTTGTAGTTAAATACGTAGAATCCGGACAGGAAGCCAAAA
>CABFWB010000067.1:377638-437044 GCA_902151455.1 Timema bartmani | reverse complement strand
GTCTAACTTAAATTATATGTAGTTACTTTTATGTTTCTGGAATTATGTAACTTTACAGATAGTTTAAGCAATATTCAGGTCGTGCATTTAAGAAGTAGTTTATCTACTCATCGCTTACACTGAACGGTAGTAAATCTATTATGGTTTACTATACTATGGTGGTTATTATATCCTACAAGTTAATAAAATCAAGGAAGGTAAGTTGGTCTCCTTGTAAAGTAAAGAGAGTATACATTATTCCTTTTAAATTATTTTTGTTTTAGAATATTGAGGAACATTAAATTTAGTATAACAAACTCTGATAATAAAACTAGTACGATTCAATGAACCAACGTTTGTTTTATTTTTCTTAATTTAAGACTGATCTCTGAAAATTCACTCTAAGATAATCAATCATTTATTGAATCATATTTATGTTGTGACAACTCTTAATTGGAAGTAATGACACTGTACAGTGACTAAAATGCCATCTGTGTAATAATAAACATGAAGGATAAGTCAAACAGCATAATCTCATTACCCAATTGAAATAAGTTTGAAGTCCCACAGAAACAGACCCATTCGGTCTGTTGTTTTAAGTGATGTTTTATGTTCGCACCCTTCATTCCACCCTTGTATTGATAGTAGTCTAAAGGGGGTGGGACAAAACTGGAGGGAGGAAACATGGGATGGAATACGAAGGAGAATGAATGGGAGAACAGGAAATAATATTTGTATGTATAATGTACACTGTAGAATAGAGACAAAATAACGTATAAAGAGAGAGAAATGTAAGCTTCCGAATAGAGTGAATCGGAAGAAGTAGAAAAATATTATTGATTCATGTTTGAACAACCAGAAAATGGGACAAGAAATGGTGAGAAAGGATCAAGCAATCTAACAAAGAAGCATCGGACAGAGAAATTGAAAGAATACAGAAAGACTGATTGGAAATATGAGAGAAGGGTGAGACAATGTTGTAAAGATTATTGAGTAGAGGATTTTTTTTTACATACAGTAAAGTCAATATAACAATATGCTTTTCATTTTCCACTTACACACCAAATTAACTTTGTATTTTTTTTTTGTCTCCTGATAAATTTTATTAAAGAACATAATCTTGTTTTTGATACTCATAGATTTTTGATTGTTCTAACAGAAGGCATCCGTTATTAATTCGAATGAAAATCTTTGTGATTTGTTTAGAAAAAATAATTATAAAATACTACTAGTCTAATGAAATTAATATTGAAAATGTAAATTGTGTATAGGCTAATTAAGGAATTAATATTTCTGACACGTAATCTACCAAATAAATAAGACAATATCCCAATAAATTAATTCTGCTTTTTATGGTCTTAAATAGGTTTTTAATAGTTTTTTTTTTTCAAAACTACAGTTCAGTACTTTAAAATTAAATCAATAGGCCTACTCGGTAAAAAAAATGGGATTACGATTAGGCTTAGTAACTTTCATTCAGTTAATTTAAAATAACATTTTAAAATTAAGTCAATCAAATTTATCTTAATATATTAATATTGAAACTATCCAATATGCCATGCGAATGGGAAATTCTAAAACTATGTTCAGGGTATTGATTAGTAAACCCAATAGTAAGAAGGTGTAATGAGGTAGACTGGATAGAACAAGCTCTATAGATGGATTGGGTGTAGAAAGGTGGACTGGATAGAACTATCTCAAGATAGAGATAGGGTGTAATGAGGTAGACTGGATAGAACTAGCTCAATATAGGGATTGGGTGTAAAGAGGTGGAATGGATAGAACTAGCTCAAGATAGAGATAGGGTGTAATAAGCTGGACTGGATAGAACTTGCTCAACATAGGGATAGGGTGTAAAGGGTTGGACTGGATAGAACTAGCTTAAGATAGGGATAGGGTGTAATGAGCTGGACTGGATAGAACTAGTTCAAGATAGAGATAGGGTGTAATAAGCTGGACTGGATAGAACTAGCTCAATAAAGGGATTGGGTGTAATGAGGTAGAATGGATAGAACTAGCTCAAGATAGAGATAGGGTGTAATAAGCTGGACTGGATAGAACTTGCTCAACATAGGGGTAGGGTGTAAAGAATTGGACTGGATAGAACTAGCTTAAGATAGAGATAGGTGGCGTACTTTTGTAAGTGCGGCAATGAACTTTCAAGTTTCTAAGGCCATAGAGTAGGTAAGTAACAATGCAACACCAGAAATAAATTGAATGTTTCTTTGTAACCATTGTTTAGGTTGTGTTTTATGGTATTTTATTACTTTCTCGCTATCTTACTGGTAGAGAATGTATTGTGATCGTAAAAAACAAATCTAACCCAAGATTTTGATGAATCTGAATGTTTCATAACTCCCGAAACTGAAAAATGTCATTTTTGAATTTCCGTCTCTCTGTCCATCTTTCTGTCTGTATATCTGTACATCAAACTAGAGCCTAAACTATTTTACCGATTGGGTTAAAACTTGGTATCTAGGGTTTTTATAGGGTTGCCCCGAGGAGGAATTGGTTATCTAGCCCTAAAACTAAGGATAGTTTACTGAAGGGCAAAAAGAGAAAAAGTCAATTTTCCCAAAATCGGCTGCAACGATTTTGATTACATTTCATTTCTAAACATTTACATATATTCTAAGCAAAATGGCTGCCCTCAATATTTCGGCTAAATGAACTTAAGGGCTTCAGTCAAATGCGTACATTATAATTTTTTATCATATCTCCGACACAATTTGTGATATGAAATTATTTATCATTACAAATATGTATATCTATTTATAATACAAATATTTTATACGAATAATATTTTTATAAAACCAATAATTTTCAAGCCGTATGCAAATATTTATATTTTTTAACCATTTATAAATAATAGAGCGAGAAATTCCGTGTGAAGATCCGTACCATTTATTTTATGTTCATTGATCTTGGCATATTTTTAATATAAAGAACACCGGTAAGAGAAAAATGTGCACCTTATATTAAAACCAATTTTATTTGGTTTTTTAAAAACCAGTTCATAAACAAGCCATTTAAATTAAATAAATTATTATACTCACAAAAAATATCTTATCAAATGGAATTTAATTAATCAAATTTTCGTTTTATATTACTAGACAAATTGTTTTATTGATACTTCTGACAGTGTGAAATAAAATATATTTATTCTTAAAAAAATATTCGTGTTTGTTTTGAGATAATTAATTAGTCAAGTATTATTATCAAATATAATTTATAATAGTTCCTGGTTTAAATCACAACCAGTTCTAATGAGCTATTATTTCCACTCTTAACACCACGAAAATGCAGGTGTTTTCCCCCTTACTAATTATCTGACCCTTCCCAATTTATTTTATCCCATGATTATGAACTAGACAGGAAGTTTATATATGGTACATTAAAATTATTATAAAAGTAACTAAAATGCAAAATCAATAGACCAAAATCTTCACTCAGTAACGTTTCTATGTTCGATTATTGGGATGAGTCTAAAACTTATCATTGGTGAAATAATGGTTTCCTCGTTCCTAGTGATGAATGACTGGGGCTGGATTTTGTGTTTGTTCTAGATTTATGTTAGTTTATAAGCCGATATAATCAGTTCGTCCAGAAAATGTAGGTTAAATAATTCAAATAAATAAAATAGATTAATATAACAAAAATTATTTGAGAATTCTCACACAACACCCTAGTTTATAAAACATTATCAATTTATTTAGACAAGATTTTAGTGTTTATTTGTGTGTAAGTTTTATTTTTAGGTAAATGTTTCAGTTTGTTGATTTTTGTAAAGCCTAGTAACATAAAGTACGATTGATAGTAACAAATTTAATTAAGCTCAAACAAGGCTTGCGGTTAATTTTGAAGATAAGATAAGTGTATTCTCTCTTCATATAAGTAAGTTGGTTAAAACGGTGAGTTAAACTCTAGTAGGACGGTGCTCTATGGAGGGTCTCAAAGAAGGTAGGACGTCTCTGCGTCACGGCCGACTGAAATCAAAGTTAATTTAATTACTCTCTTCCAATAATGAGCGCGTGGGTGAGCACGGCTGGACTTAATAGAGGCGACAATTTGCTACTGTCCAATTTCGATGTTTGTTCAGTCCACTGAACGTAGCACTTTACAGATTGGCTTGTGTTTCGTTCAGAATATCGTTTGAATAAAAGATTGTTATTCCATTTTCAAAACGTTTTATAAATTGATTTGTTATTTTATAATTACAAAATAACATTATTTAAATAAATAATTATTTACAACATCCCACAAACTTCAAAAACTATACAAAGAACTTATTTAAAAATGATCCAAAGTTATGAATTTTAGAGAATTTTTTTTTATGAATTTTAAAGTAGAAAACATATTTTTTTTAAATCCTCCATTGAAAAAAATTGGCATTTATTTTAGAATATTTCTAATAAAAATTAATACATGAATCACCCAATTTGGTGGTCGTATATTATAAGTCGTCCCCCTCACAACAAACTGGAATGCGAATGATGAGAAAATTGAGGCTTGAATCCCGGTTGTGTGTATTAAGGTAGTTTTTACTAGATTTATTTCAACTTTCTCTCAACGCAAATTCAGGCACACACTTAATTGAAATCAACCCTCCTCATATGTTTCACATTAGTTTATAAATAACTTATTTTGTATTTAACCTGAATGAGTATAAATTAAATTAAATATATATAAATACATTTAAATAGACAATAATATTCGACAAATATTTACAATGCGATATTTAAAACATTAAATATGGATGATCACTATGGTAATTCTTTCAGTTTTATATTTTTAAATATATTTGTAAGTGATTTGTACAGTTTAAAACAAGTAATTACTAATTGAGACAAACATTTCAATCCCCATGGCTATGTTATGAATTGTCCATGGTTTGTTGCAAAGTAAGGCCAAGCTTGATAGGACTGTACTAGTAAACCATCAAAATTAATCCAACCAAACATCCACAAAACAATGTAATCAACGAATATGTGTTTATTGCCTTCAAAGGTAATGTTGGATTCTGAATTAAAGGAAACAATCATTTAATAGTACATTCATTCCAAGCCCTCATTTCCGTGGTAATCACTCACTAGACGCCATTGGGTTGTTTTAGGTTAATAAATATTAAAACCATATTAAAAGAGCTCAAGTTTTTCTAGGCTAGAAGTAAAGGAATAAAACCAAGTCAGGTTAAATTAGGTTAGTAAGATCTCTTAAGATTAAAATAATTGGTCTATATTTAATTTTGTCCATACTAGCTTTTTAATTACATTTTAAACTTCCTCAGTGGCCGCATGGCTTAAGGCGTCACTCTCTTGTTATAATAGTTTGTCAATTAAAAGGAGATTGGGGTTCGAATCCCCGTTGAGTGTACTGATGTTGGCCTTTCAAATTTGTTTTACAAAATTGTTTTTTACTCTCCCTCGACGCAAATTTGGATACTCTTTTTCTGAATTCAACCTTTCTCATTCTGAAATAATTAGCTTAATGAGTACATATGTGTATAATCTGAACAGGTAGTAAGAGGCGTGGTACTTTAAAAAAAAATATAAAATCTGTACCACATTTCCTAGATCTTATGAATACACAAAAAAAAATGAGTCTGTATGACGACTATTCAGATAATTTCTAGTACTTCCCAATGAGATATAAAGCTGAAATTTAGTGAAATTGTAAAGGAACCACTCAAGAGATGAGAAAGTTTTTCAATCTTGAAAACTGATCAAAAATAAAAATTATAAAAATACTAAAACTTGATTTATTTAATCATTTTAATTTGTAGTAATGCTATTTGCATTTCAAAAGAAAGGAGAATCTAAAATAAAAATTTCAATCCAAAATACAAAGAAAAATTTTAGATTATAATAAGGTGACCTATGTCTATGTTTAGGTTGATTTGTATTCAAAGTAGTTAGCACAAAAGTGTTTCTTTGATCAATGAAAATTTTACAGGTAAAGTTTAACATATTTATTTAATTTGAGTTTACGTTTACATAGCCAAGATATGTATTCACGTTAAACAACTATTACACTATTTAAAAACAATTAACACAGTGGAAAACATATGTCATAGTCTTATAAATATAACGGGTTGATTGTTGGTTTGTGCGTGTATTGTACTAAACGGGGCCTATGCAATGGAAATACCCTTCCAGTGACCAAATTGGATGTAAGTTTACCACACGCAACAATTTTAATGGGTTCGTCTCAAGGGATTGTGTCTTTCATTCCAAAAAAATCGATGTGGCCCATATAGAACCTGACATCCTTTTTATTTTGAGATGGAGACGGTTCCCAACTAAACTATCGTTCTAAATAACTATTAATAAGTCTCAAGGTCAAATCTTAGATGGGTTGGTATTTATTCACCCAGACCAGTTTTCAGCCATGGCCAACTTTACAGTACGTGATTTTGTCCTGAGTGCCAAGCTCAACATACGTATGAGGTTGAAACAAATGAAGGATCAAGTCAGGGTACATTGATACCAATACAACCTACATTATTCACAAAAACATATTATACAACTAAAATTTTTAATTTATTTAGTAAAAATAAAATAAATCTAGTTAAATAGCCCCGTAGCCACACTTACATCGTATATTAAAGAGGCAGAAACAATTTTTTCTATATTAAGCTAGCCCAACCTAACAAAACCTAAACTGTTATGCATCTACCAATTAAAGATTTGGTTTTATTAGGTTTGATAATATTGACATCAACTTTTCATAGACATGATTAAAAGTTAGTATAGATATAACGCCTAGATACAATAGGCTTTATCATTTTATACGGGAAAATACTTATAATTAAAAAACATATCTATAGACTATTTAGTGTTGTTTTAAGCACTCGTTAAGCTTAAGTTGTTACAATATAGCAATTGTATCTTGTCAAAACATACCACAATTTAATTATCCAAGCGTGGATTTATAATTGTAGCTCCTGCGTACAGCAATGTAGATAAATAGTTTAATATTAAATCCCTTTTCTAATAGAAAATAACATTTATATTATATATATATATATGGAATATTCCCATGAACGTGATATGTTTACTTTAAGAGATAGAATTTAATTATAATCTTGGTATAAATATTTTTGGTGAGATTCCGTGCATTATTTGAGCCCTAGGATGATTATGAAATATGGTATTTATTAGATTCCACTTCGGATTATAAAGGTTGGGAAAATGAGTTTTTCAAGACTGGAATATCAATTTAAACCAACTCTAAACTAACATGGGGTTGCCAAATACACTATCTAAACAGATTAATGTTATCAAAACTTTACCGAGGATTTTTAGAATTAGTAAAATATAATTAAACTATTTCTCCTTTCCTTGAACAAATAAAAAGTTGTTGGCCACAAATATTGGAGATCTTAGTTAGATCTTGACTATATTATCGATTGTTTTGTTTGCAAACGAATTCATTGGTAAGTATAAAAGAGTTAAGGCTAGCTGTGGTGCATTAGACGTACTGTCATATGTTCATTTCTTTGAAAGTCGTGTGTTAATGTAATATGTGAATCTATGAAGTATACGTTCACTAACCTAAAAAAAAATAATTGGTGATTTCTACAAAGTTTAGTAATATATATATTTTTAAATGTTTAAAAAAAACTATGTATATAATACCCGCATCAGTGGTTTTTCAAGTCAGACTGGGTTGATGTAGATAGATCGGGGTTCAAATCCTAATAAGTGGTACTGAAGATGGTGTTTCCCTAAATTGTCTCTCCCTCTCTCCAAAGCAAATTAATGTGCACTTCCTCTAAAATTATACCATCGTTTAACATGAACGTAGCCACTTAAATGGTCGGACGATCTAAGGAAGTGTTTTCAAAACTTTTTATTATTATTATTATCATTATTATCATCATTATTACTATCATTATTATTATTATTATTACTATTATTATTAGCACCGAGTATTACTACCCGTTCGGGTTGTACGCACTTACGCTAATGTGTAATGGTAGGGTAATTGTGAGATAAAATGGAGGATCTACAGTTTAACGTGGAATCCGAACCACGGTGAAGGCCTGGCATTCCTCACATTCACAAGTTGTCATTAATACACATCTTGTCAGAAGTGAAGGAAGGGTTTGGCAATCAGATAAATCTGTGGCGGGACCGAGGATTGAACTCCGGACACTCAGCATAGAAGTCTGACACCTTACCCCTATACCACTAGGTCACCCTCAAAACTATTTGAAGTTGAACCTAAATATAATATTTTTCCGGTCGGTCGACCTAAAGTGACATGACATGTAGTTTCAATTGAATATTATTTTTCATATTTGTGTTAGTTAAATCAAATTAATTGAAATTATTTTAAATAAAGAAACAAAAATTTCTAATAAGTTTGCAAACCTAAAATGTTAAGTATGCAACCAAAAATGACTATTTCAGTAGTTACTTTAATGCAGTTTCATACTTGGGAGAGTTATTTTGAGTTTTATTTTATATTTTGTGTTCTGCATGGTGTCATAGAAGGAGAAGTTGAGGGAAATAGAAACTTTGCAAGAAGAAGGATTCAAATATCAGATTACTTTAAGGAATAAGAAAATTCTTGGAGTTGAAGTAGGAGGTAGATGACAGGGCACATTGGTGGTCTAAGTTCACTGGCAAAAGGAATGGACCTGTCGTAAGACAGAACACATATTAATATTAATAATAAAATATAAATGTTATCATCTAAATTGAATTAATTTCAGTAACATTTTTATCTTACAAATATGAACTTAAACAATATTTTCCCCTGAAAATGTGACCACATTGCAAAATTTGATAAGATACAAAATGAATTTCCAAAATTCCCGAGTACAAGAGGATTTCAAAACTTAGTTTCAACACTGTTTGTATCGTCACTATTGCAGTAATTCTTCATTATGCACCAGTGAAGTGTTTGCAATTGTAATATTTCATAATTTTTGACAATTTTTTTAGAGAACTTTCCATGACCCTCGTTTGGGTCATGACCTTTGGCTTGGGAACCACAGGTCTAAAGAATCACTCTCGTGTTAAAATAGCCTGCTGATGGCGGGAAGATCAAAGTTTGAATCCCAGTCGGGGCTTTTCTAAAATGGCTTACCACTCTCCTTCCACGCAATTGCGGGTAGATATCCTTTAAAATACATCCTTCCTTATCCCTACCACCCTAGAATTATTATCATATATGTGTATAGCCCGAACCGTAAGTAATAGGGAGTGATAAAATAAAAGCATGAACGGATTTTAAGACGCTTTGAATAAAAAGTGTCCTGATTACCAAATTTTTTTTACATCTGCAATTCTTTATCGGCAGTCAATCTAATGATCCAAAATATATAAACAGAATATTACATGGGTTGATTATCTTGAACAAGCTTATTAATTTTACCATTTACAGTTAAGGCCCTTGGCCATGTCAAGTGCAAGTCTAAAACATATTTTGTAGGATCTTGGGCGGGAGGGTGAAAGGTGTGGTGTGGCTTCATAACCGACAAAAGTATCCTTCCACGCCAACAAGAATAAATGGATCATGGAAACCGTAGATGGCACTAGCTACCGGACAGGGCTTACGGAAAAATCATACGTTTGGAAACATCAGTTTTCTCGAGATCAAGTGAAATGTTTATGTTAATATTCTCAACAACCCTTCTAAGATAATGTATCGATGTTTATTAATTGTTACATTTTCTTATTTTATGTTAAGAAGCCGGTAGTTTTCTATTGAAAAATGTCAATTTTATCGATATTTGATCACTGTTAAAATTATAGAGGAGGTGTGTATTAAAAAGTATAGTTTAATCAACATGCTTCTACTTTTGAAAAAACCCTTTCCGAAAAGAACATTGCAAAACAATAACATTTCTTGAAGATAACCGTTTATTCCCATGGCTCCGAATTTCCACACCAAATGAAAAGGGTCAATCGCCTTAAGTATATCTGTGTTAATTTAGTTCAGTCAGACATATCCCAAGAGAATTGCACCCTTAGTTTGACCCACATTTACTCTAAATTGTGATAGAGTGAATTCTACATTCCCTTCCGCGTACATGCTAAACTGGTTGGTCCCGCCCCTTGTTCTATTCCAATGTGTCGAGTTTTAATGAAACATACGACTAAACATCTGTTTTCATTAGCAGCGTCACACAGTCAACACGGTACTGATGGATTGACAGTCGGACCGCGCCGGCGTGTTACTCAGGCTGGAGACCGCGAAACTCGTCGGATCGGGGCTTGGAGGTTTTCTTTTAACTGATGCTAACACCCACACTGGTGGTCGAGCGGAATAGTATAGTCGGTATTCGTAAGTCTGAAAATCATTCATAAACTAAGCCCGCAATCAAGCTATATCGACCTAGCGGCTGCCACCTGGTTTGCGAAGATAGTGCCAACATCCGTGGATAGAGGGTGTCATGTTATCAGCACAGCGAACCCTCCGGTCCATTAATTTTAGTTTTTTAGACCAGAACCATTACTTTTATATTCAAGTAGATACCCAATAATTGTTCTCACATGATCCACTTCAGTGGCCACGTGATCTAAGGTGCTATTCTTTAAGTAGGCTGGACTGTCGATGACAGGGAGATCAAGGTTCGAATCTCAGTTGGGTGTACTGAGGGAGGTTTTACTAAAGTGGTTTTCCACTCTTCAAACACGCAAATGCGGGTACACTTCATATTCATATAACTTTCCTGATCTCTAGAACCATTAGCGTGGTTAGTACATGAGCGTATAACCTGTTATTAACAAGTGTTTATATTTAAAAATTGATATTTTTGTATAAAAAAAAACTCTGTGATTAAGTATAACAAGAGGCTGTTGCCCTAACTTTACTAAATAAATAATGGAAATTATTAGTAATAAACAGATTATTAAACCTGTTAAAAATAGGCCTAAAAAGATATGCTTTTTACAGGTGCTTAACTAACAGTATACTAAAATTCTGACTTTAATAACATCTAACAGTCACTCATTAAAATAAAGTGGGCAGGTGTTTTAATAGATACGTCGTTTCTTGAACAAACATCAACTCTTTCATTAACCGCGACAGATGCTAGTCTACGTAATAGAATCGAGTGCCATGTTTGCATTGAACTTGGCTCCTGATACGCTGATACGCTACTTGAATCTATCATATATAACAGAGTCAGATATCAGCAGAAAACGGCCCAGAAATGATATTATAGCTATACCTTCATGTTCTTAAAAGTCTGTATGTTATATATATATATATATATATATATACATATATATATATATACATATATATATATACATATATATATACAGTTTTTTAAACACCGATTCTTACAAACGATATATTAAAGCTATACGCATCACTCATCACGATAGTTTGTCAGGAATTATAAAGGGGAAATTTAGAGGAAGTGTACCCAAATTTTCGTCGAGAAAGAGATTACAAATTCTTAGGGAAAACCTTCCTCAACACACATGACCAAGGTTGGAACAGCTATATCATCGTTACCGGAAGTCAGCTGTATTGATAGAGTGAAGCACTAGACCATGCGGCTCACCAAAGTGGGTCACCTCATTTATAGAGCATCGTTTATAATAAATACACTTTTTTTTTTGTGGTCTGCAAGAATAATATGTTTCTACGTTATTGAGTTTATCTTATGGTCACTAGTAATATATATGAAAAGCTATCAATAAATATCAAATTAATTGACGAGTGAGTATTTCAAAGTGGATCTTCTAGCTTTTTTCAGAGGTCATATATTATGTCCATTCGTTTGAAAAATAAGGTATAAATAACCCTAATCTGTTGTGGTTTTGGAAGTTGTAGTTTTTTGGACAACAAGATCATTACAGTCACACTGGAAAACTATTTGAAAGTTTGTCTAAATAGGGAAGGGGGAAAGGGTTTACTCTGTAAGAGATTCAAATATGTGTTGCATTTTAATATAAACAATGTTAGAAAGAAAGATTAGCAAACTTTTATTTACATACAAGTCTGTTATTAAATTGCTAAACTTAGTATGAATGGATTATAACTGCCTATTTTAAGAGGAAATATAAAAATACTATTTTATGAAGAGCCGATTTTATCAATTAGCATTCTGCCCTCTTTTCTCAACCATTCATGTATCAATCCCCCTCAAGTTAACATGATTGCATGATAAGTCATAAAAATGTTTTTTGAAAAATATCTTATTCAGGGGCTTCGGAACAGGGGGACTAAAGATCTTGAGCCCCCCTTGATTTTATCTTAAGGGCTGGAACTATCTTAAGCCCCCCCCTAATATTTACAAAGTAAATTCAAAAACCATGTATAAAAACATATATTATCTGCTACCAACAGTTTGGTAGTTTTAAGCAATAAAGACATACATTTGTAATTAATTTAATAGGTCGGGTGTACTAAGAATGATTTCTCCTAAAATGTCTATCCAAATTTTAATAAAGCCTACATATCGGGGTGAACAGAATGTTCATGGAATAAGAGAAAACTCGTAAAGTGAAATAACTGATTGTGACATTAAAAGTCAAATAGAAGTCAAATAAATTATAGAATGCCGTTTAAATAGGCAAAATTGTTTGCA
The DNA here is from genome assembly GCA_902151455.1 of Timema bartmani. NCBI lineage: Eukaryota > Metazoa > Arthropoda > Insecta > Phasmatodea > Timematidae > Timema > Timema bartmani. Next base: position 424,509 of record CABFWB010000067.1, on the reverse strand, counting down.
ATTTGCAAGTGCAAATTATCAATTTTATCCTCAATGAATGTTATTTATTGACTATCTTTGTGCCAAGAATTTAATATATGGCAATGTACATTATGATATTTTGTATGTATAGCTCACGTATTGTTTTGTCTGAAAAAACTGAAGAAGTAAAGAAATTCTAAAGTGTAGGCCTTATCAGCGCTGTTTGAATGTGTTTAAGAAAAATAAATGGTATTAGCAGAAATCAACAGGATTTAATTTTTTTTTGAGCCGTTCTCCTTGATAATATACTTTAAAGAGAATGTACACCAGAATGTAAGGACAGTGCTAAATCATTAGGCTTAAGTTACATTATAGGATGTAGTGTATCTGTCGAGAAATTAAGAATCAATTCAAAATGTGATGCTAAAAAAATCTTGTAAAAGGTTATTTTGTGTACCACTGAAAACTCTCTTGGAATTCCAACTATCGAGATTTGTATTTTTCCTTAAATATTTCACAAAAACATTCTATTTCTATTTGAGAGATTTTTCCTTGATTAAATATTATAGGAGGACATTTTGATGTGCAAATGATTTCCTCCCAGGTTTTGTACGCCCTCTACTTACAATATCCTTACTATATTGTGGATTGTGTATAGCCTTGAAAGGCAGTAAGATACGTGGTACATACACAAATTTTAGAAATATATATTTGGTTGTGTGCACTAAAATCTAAATACGAATTTTAAATAAACTAAAAATAAATGCAAGATTAAAAAAAATATGTCCATTAAATAACTATTCAAAAATGTGTACAGAGACATCTTATTTTTAAAAATTTGCCTGGAAAAACCACTTTGAATTTTTTTAGAGTCACTGAATTTTCAAAAGATTTCCAGCTGATGAACACATTAAATAGCTTCTAGAAGACTCCAAATTAAAAAAAAAAATCTTCTGGGTTAGAAAACCACTCAAATAACTTCTAGAGGAATATAGTTTTTGTAATTTTTTCTAGTGGTGGACGACTTTATCTATGTATCTTCTAAGGTAAACGAATTTCGGAAAATTTCTTGATGAGAGCCTCCGATACCCTTTTGACTTAGGGGCTAATACGTTCAAAATATTTTCATTTTTTTTTTTGCTAATCACCACTATTACTGGATAGTATCATTACCTATCATTTTTAAGGTTGATTGAATAAAAGTTAACAAGATATTTTCGATACAAGTTCTTGCTATGTTCCTTCTATACTACCCGTGAAAAATAAACCTACTTCAAAGAGATCCAAAATAATAGAGGCTCTAGAATTTTACTCGGTTGGGACCTTTGAACGCTCTCTCAGTCAAGCGCACCCCACACCCCCCTTTCAAAGAGCTTCCGAAGCCCCTGCTCGTAGCCTCTTTCCAGGGACACTAGAAATCATTATTTAGAAGGGAACTAGTTTTATCAATGAAAACTGCCCCCTCTGCTCACCCCTTTACCATCCCTACCTTCTGGAAATGTAAGCATCTGTCAGAAACACTTCAAACACACGCATATATCGATTTCTTTTTCCCCTCCTAAGTTCCCCTGTCAAAACTGTATTGTTTAGAATCGGATTATAAAGGGGGGTGGTGTATGTATGCAAAAAGTGTGTGAGGGAGAGATTTTCATAAAATGGCTGAAGAGGGGAAAGAGGGGGTGCCTCCCCCCCTAGTATTTCCACGCCACCTCTTTGAGTTTCTTGTTTTCCTGATAGGAACGTCCCTGGCTAGGTCAGCGTGGGCGTCGTAGTCGCAGCCGTCGACTCGCCGGGTCACGTCTGATCGATATATCGATTGGAAGCGTCTTGTTTGGTGTCAGAGAAGCCGCGGACTTTTTGTTTGGCCATTTGATAGATCCACGCTAAAACCAACTAAGTCGTGGGTTTGGCGTTAATGCGTGTGATTCCTTAATTATATTACACGAATTGTTTTTTGTTTTATTCCCATTGGAATGAGTTGTCATTATGTCAACTAAATCTGTTAGTAAGCTGGGTTTGTCTTGTTCATATTGATATTGTTTCTGGCACTCAAATTTTAAATATATACGAAATTACTGTTGATATTAAAGATAATAACTTCTTTAATCTAGAAGTAAATAAACAAGTTTAACAAATATTATTTTCATATACCACAAGAAGATCAATAAACGTTTGTTATTCATAGGAACACTTTTAAACATTAATTTAGTAATATAATATTAATATTTATTTTAATTACGTTTATAATAAATTTGTATTTTTTTCGTACACTGAAATTTAATATTAAGACATACTTATAATTAACTCAATTTATAGTAATCTAATTATTAATTAATACAAACACATTTGTGAGTAATGTTTAATGTTTGTCGAGGATGCTGTAAAACAATAATGGTGCTAGCCTTGATTTAATATTTTATAGTTTACACCAAAAGCTACCCTTAAACACAATGTAGTATGTGAAATAAATACTTAACATTTTTTATTAAAATATATTATAAGTTTACCAAAAACCTTTTACCTTTTAGTTACGAAAATAAATTGATTTAAAAAAGTTAAGTAAAGACATACGATTCAGTTAATTTAGGTCAAGTTAAATTAGCCAGGTTTATTCAAGTTTAATATTAGCTAAACACATATTTTTGTAATTTGGGTTTTAGATGCACCTAGTCTTATTATTCATTTGGAATGTACGCGTATTTACACTTTGGGTAAGGGCGAAGAAAAATAAAGTATGAAATGTTGTCGTATTTGATATAGGGGAAGGTGGAAACACATTTTGGGGGAAAAAACCTCAGTGTACCGGAGTGGGACTTTAAAATGATAATACTCGTCACTGGTAGGACAGATTAAATAAAATTCACGCCTTTATCCGGCAGCTTTATTTTAGCCTTACTTTGAAATATTTAAAAGAAAATAAAGCCCATAATATATTCAACGTATCTTCAAAACTATAAAACTTAAATCTAGTAACATCTTAGCATAACTTTGTTCTCCCATCACATCCCCACCAGTGACAAATTTGTCTGTCATAAATCTTGTATTAGACTGGATTGCGATGACGGGGAGGACAAGGTTCGAATACTGATCAGCAGCAATTAGGGTGGCCTTAAATTTTATATTCATCACCGTGATATTACAAACCCCTATCCATGATAATGCTCGGACATTTGGAAAAAATTACACCTGGAACCAGGAATCAAAACAGGGACCCTTGAATTACCACACCCATTCTCTATGACTAAGACATCCAGGATTAGTCCCGTTTTTAGGGTAATTTTTTTACTCATAGCTTGTTTTCTAATTTATTTTAGGTATTTAACGTGCACTTTCTGAACTGACTGATTATTTAAGAACACGACTTAGTTTATAAATCTATAACGGGCACGAGATACAGCCCCCGGCCATTAATTCATAGCTGTGAAAGGGGGAACCCACATTTCAACACTGATAAATTTATCGGCTATGCCAGGGATCAAAACAGTGACCTATAGATTAGTATACTGACACGCCACTGACTGAGCTAAGATGTTGGACCTCCTAGTTTAAGAAAGAGTCTGTGATGGACGTGTGTAAATAATCGGCTACCTATGCTAATTTGGTGTTTTACTCTTCAAAATTATCTTTCTGTTCCCCCTTATTAAATTAACTTGTTAGTGGCCATACTTTTAAATGAACAATTCCGAACTATATCTGCGGCAATTGGTGTGTGTGTGAGGCTGGTAATCTGGGGGGAGGAGGGAGGTTAGGGGGGTAGGGAATCTAAAAAGAAAAAATTCTGTGACTCTGGTCCCAAACACAATGCATTCAACTACTGTGTATTTAAATATTATTGGAATTTTTGACAGTTATAAAACCTGCCATAAGAATCATCATGTATTCCAAATCATGTTAAGGGAACGTAATGTGAAAAATTATTTTACTCGGCTCCCATTGTTGTTTAAAGGTTACTTTTCTCAAAAACCATAGAACATCTCATTCCAAAATATAAATATGAATATATTGGTTGACAATTTTAACCGGAAGTCAAAATTTTAATACGAAGTGCAGACCCTAGTGGACCCGATATTGATCTTTTTTATCGGTCCAAACATACAAATGAGGACATAAATTCTTTAAAAATAAAATTATAAAATTTAAAACCGAGACTCAAAAATGTTTTACATAAGTATAGTACAAGCTATGCTTAGGTTTGCTAGTGTATATTATTTCGTTTCACATATATTACGAGTTTTGAGTAAATATCTCAATTTTTAAACATTGGAGTGAGAAAGTCCGTGCGTAGTTCCGTAACCATTTATTTATATTCAAATCATTAGCCATTTATGTATAATTCTAGTCTACTCTCACAATAATAAATGGTTTAAGAGGTGGTAGTTATGTTGGTTGTATAGTTTCTGAGAAAAGTGTAAATACCTTAATTAATATGAGGAATCTAGGAAAATTAATCACACCCATCTAATTTACATCTTACAATAAAGTTAAAAGTCATCAATATTGAGTGCAAAAATAATTATTTTACTGGTCCAAATGTTGTCCCTACTGGAATCGTAGCTGAATATTATATGTGTTTCAGGTATTGGGGTTTCCTGACACATACCGGATGGTGAAAAATGACCACCCACCTGTTCATAAAAGAGCTCATAGTTACCTCTCAGAACGGCTAGCACTGGATGCAAGGGTGTGTATTAATCATGACCATTGTTTATTTATGACTTCGCGATATTTGGCAATTTGAATAATTGTAAAGCGTATGTGAATCCATAATTCTCAATTTTGAATCTGAATCGAATCCTTAAACTAATTAAAAATTTCAAATCGAGTTAGAACCGAATATCATGCCTAAAAAAAAAATTCGAGTCGAATCGAAGCTTAAAAAAATTGTTCAAATATTTTATTTTAAAAATATACTCAGAGCTGTTTCAAATAATTTATTTTTGGCTTCCTATGGTAATGCTTCAAAACAAATCTGTCTTTAATAATTTAATATGGTAAGTTTTCAAATTCAATCCAATAAGAAAATATTTTTAAAAATGTTGGTAGATATTTTAGACACCTTTAATGTTTACACCAAAAAAAGTAATATACAGCACTAGTCTCTAACGATGAAAAATCAATTTAAAGATCACACTACTTTTCAATAGTAGTGTAAATGTTGATTAATATCTACTAAAGGGTGGGCCTAACTTTTTTTTAAAAATACAAGATTTTTTACTTTCACAAACAACCGTAACCTATGACAATCCTTTACGAACTGAAACTCAAGCTCATATCTCAATTTAATCTACCACGCAACTGGTTTGCAGCCTGATTATATTTATTTGTTGAGTAAGTATTAATTTATAGATAAGAGTTTTGAGATAAACATATCGAATCCGAATCTAAGATTTATTTAGATTCTAAATTTTGAATTGAATTTGAATCCTTCAATATTAAGACTTAAAATTTTGAATGAAGATTCAGATTAGGATTTGAAATTTCGAAGGTTATCACAGGCTTAACAATTATTATTGATAAATGAATAATTTTTATCAAATAGATACAGGTTTATTTATCTTTTGTAAGGAAATATTCCATTAGTTTTCTAGTAATTATCTAAACACAATTAGATTTATTACACTGGCATTACGAAATATTAAAACATATCAGCTTCTTTTAGATGTTACAAAGTAAATTTAAATTTAGCTACCGTAACATGTAGTGTTTCTATGGATTACCACTAGGTGCTGTGGGCAGAGCAGCAGTTTATAAAGCAACGCACGAAGCGCGGTATAGTACCACCAATAGATCGCAGCACACGACGTGAAAAGAGGTGGGATCTATCGGTGCCAAGTCGAACCAACAGATACCTATTCAATGATGAACTGTGGGATGAAGAGTGGTATTTGGTACTTTATTTGATTAATTCATTACAATCTGTACATTAAAATACTAAGGGAGCTCTAAATAAAAATGTGATATGTTTCGTTTATTAAAAACATTAAATTATCTAATAAATAGAAACATTTTTTTTTTCTCAAAAACAATCAATGAGTTCGTTTATTTCTAAAAATTAATAGACAATCTTAAATTATTTTTGGATAAATATACATTAAAATATTTTAATTCAATTCATAGCATCAGTTAATTTAATTCTTTCATGTACTATATTATTATAAATTAATTCAACAACTATTCAAATCCATACAAATGATTTATCCATATAAACAATTTTTTCAACTCTATTATCGAAAAAAGTTTAAAAAAATAATATTCTTAAAAACAATCTAGAACCAAATAGGCGCTCTAAAGTTTATTTTTAATTCTGTATCCTTTTAGACATTTCAAAATAATTGTTAAAAAAAATTATACTTGTGTATTTTAGTAAATACATTTATGTCACTCTTTTGATATATTAAAATATTTAATGTATTCCCTCAAAACTTGTATTCAAATATTTTTGAGATGTGTGATTTATAAAACAACATGGTTGTAAAGTTCCCCATGCATATTTCAGGAGGTGAAGTTCACTGGTTCATAAGTAATTGCTTTAAAACGATCGAGTGAATGCACGTTTACCATCCTTTATGACCTAATTACCTCATCGTGTTGTTATGAATATATGACTAAGCTTGACCATTGCGCTTTATTCATGAGCTACAACAAAAATATCTATCTTCAATAATATTAAATTTAAAGAATATTATTTAAATATTTTCATACAAATATAATTTACTAAATCAATGACATTAGGAACTCAACAGTAAATTGCCACACTTACAAAAGTAGGCCACCTATCCCTAACTTGAGCTAGCTCTATCCAGTCCACAGAATTATTTCCTATATCTTTAAGTTCCATTCTAATGTTATCCTCCCAACTGCGTCTAACTCATCCTGATGATTTCTTATCATTGGGTTTGCCAGTCAGTACTTTGAACATGGTTCTAGATTCTCACATTCCCGTTGCGTATCCCTTCCGCAGTAATATACGAGACTTTATTATCCTAATAACGTCTTTAGATTAGTAGAGGGTATGTATCTCATAATTATGTAACCTTCTACACTGCCCAGTGTCCTCGTCCATTTTAGATCAAATACCTTCCTAAGCACATTGTTATCGAACAATCTAGAATTATTTTTCGTCATGTAAGGTAAGATACAACTTTTCACACACATAGATAACAACCGGTAAAACTCATTTTTTTTTGTATATTTTGAGTTTTGCGGTCCTGAACAGCAGGCGAGATGTCAACCGCTTATTGACCGAATAATATCATGCATTTGCCGGCTGTATTCTTTTACTAATTTTTAATCCAATATCGTTATTGTTAGTTAAAATTATTCCTAAATATTTAAACTCTTTCAATCTTTCAAGCGATATGTTGTTCGCAGTAAATACTTTGCACAAAATACAAATATAATATAAAGTATTGTTTTATAAGAACTTATTTACATCAAACAATTTAAATTCTACCAACATTATATTTTATTAATATAATGCATTAACCTGTTATAATAATATGTCCGGTATATTAACTTATTGAATATTTTATATATATTTGAATTATTTAAAATGGATTTAACTATTTGGGCAAATATTAATATCACTGTTTTGGGATCGAGCTTACATATTTATCAAATGTTAATTCCTCCTGTGGTTAAATTCTTAAGCGAATTAAAACTATCAAAAGTCTTAGTGAGCTTTGTTACTGATTATATGGGGTTTATTAATCTTTTTCAAGTATATGTAAAATGATGGCGGATGTACACGGGAATCTAACTATGAGTCACTGTGGTGGTTTTTATATTCAATATATGATACATGGTACATAAGGATCTCACAAACCCTTAGAAAACTCTCCCTTAATATAAAACGTGATGTAAGACTTATATTAGAATAGGAGGCTCACTATGTCAAAGGTTACCGGGCTCAAGGTTTTAATCAAAATGAGCATATAATATATATATATAATAAGTTAGTTAATGCATTTAGTATTTCTTGTAAACTATGGGTGACTAGCTGTATGTTAAATTTAAAGAAAGTAAATAATTTTTATTTAGAAAGAAAATGGCTATTCAATATCAGTAGCCTTAAAATAAACATTCAAAGGAATCCAAACGATTTTTAACTTCATCTTTCAGAATAAGATCACATTATACTATAAATATTGACAGTTATTTTTCTAATAAAAGTATAAAATACATTATTATTTTGGACATTTTGATATTATGAGCTCATTTTTTCTTAAAAATATAATGTCACAAAAAGATATCAAAGCTGTATGGATTGAATTTTCCTTGTATTTGATATAAGTTATGTTTCAGCAGTATAAACAATCTTGATATGGCATCTTCGATGCTTTTGATAGAAATTATGTTTCATCAGGACATCAGAACTCACAATATGACATCTTCCCTGTCTCTGATATGAGTGGTTATGTTTCAGCAAGATACCAGAACTAGACCTGACCTTCCCAAACTAGATCTTCACGTCCTGCCTGTTTACGAACAGGGAATCACAGGTAGAGGGGTACGGGTTTGTGTCCTGGATGATGGAGTGGAGTTTCGCCATGAAGACCTGCAACACAATTACGTAAGACCAAAATAATTATTGGAAAATCATTTTTGTATTTGTAATTGTTTAGTTTGTGAATAGTAAAAAATAAAGCTAAAAACAAACTATAACTATTAATTTCGTCAATATACTTCTTACCAACCTCGGTGGCGTAGTTAGCTAAAGCGTTGGTTTCTAGTTTATCCAGACTACCGAGGATGGGGAGATCGAGGTTTGAATCTCGCTCGGTTGAACTGGGGTTGGTTTTCCCTAAATGGCTTTCCACTCTCCCTTCACTGAAATGCGATTTCACTTCCTCTATATTCAACCTTCCCAATTCCTAACCCTTAGCGTAAATAGTATTTAGGCGTATAACACGAAAGGGTAGTAAGAGGTGGTGCTAAGTATTTAATACGCTTCTTCTGCTACCTTATTATTTTAAATATTATTTACTAATTATAAAATACATTAAAACCGAATGACAGTGGTCGCCAAAACTTTGGTGTTACCAATGGCTCATCCGAGTTTCTGAAGTTTTTTGCGGCCGTATATACTCGTTTATGTATAATTTTTATATATATGTTGGTTGATATAAATAATTTATTTTAAGAATACATTAAGTCATATTAACTGACAGAGAAAATATTATTTTGTGAAACATTCAGAAAAAAAAAGTATGTTAAAATGTGAGTTTTAATCTAGTGTTTGTCCTGTTGTGTCAGTGCACCACCTTAATTACTAGTCTTAGAGACATGGGAAACATTATAAAGGTCGGCAAGGCAATATCTATAGTAGGGATAGTGATTTATAGGAATAGTGTAAGCACGCTCAGCGTTTGTACTTGTGGTAAACTGGCTAAATGTACCAACACCGATCGGTACAGCATCCTTACCGTAAGCAACGAATACGATCATGAGTGTGGGTACGATCAAGGCTAATAACCTTGTCTACTTTAAAATTATTACTAAAATAAACTGTACACTGTTAGCTTCGTATGACCAAAGCTATGATGTGCATCTTAGGCTAAAACTGCAGGGTCCATCTGTTGACAAGCTGGCGAGAACATGGACTATTGTAACGTGGGATGTGAGAGGAGTGTGTTGTTTAGATAATAGACTGTTAGAGGATATGGTTGGACGAAAAATTGATATTATGTGTTTATGTGAAATAAAGTGGAAGGGGAAAGATGTTTTGATGACAAGTGCTGATTGTCCGGCAATTTGGTCAAGTGCGGATTAATGGGTAAGGTGAAGTTATGGAGTAGGTTTAATCCTAAGCCCAAAAACTAAGCTGTTTGTGAGAAGGTATGAGTTGGTGTAATCTGTACTTCTATGAGTACATATGGAAATAGTCATTTGTAGAATTATGTTGTTATGCTCAGGTGGAGGGTGAAGACGAGAATGTGAGAGTGTAATATTGAAATGACTTCAATGAAGTCTTGAATGCATGTGGACCGGGTGAGAGCTTTATCTTGTTAAGAGATGTGAATGGATGGGCGTGTAACCAAAGAGATAATTCAAATAGAGCGTCTGTAAGGTATGGTGATGTCAGGGTAAGTGAGAATGGTTTGTGTGTTTGAGTTTAGAAAAAGGTTTGTGTCCAACACGTGGTTTAAGCACAAATATATTCACTTGTATGCATGGAAAAGGTGCGATTCAAGAACGATGATTGACTTTGTGTTTTATGATGAGAGACTGAGAAGTTTAATAAAGAATAATAGGGCTGTGATTAGAGATGAATGTGGAACGGATCACTTCCTAGTGATCTCAGTAGCTGAATAAGGTAGTAAATCTGTGAGAAAGCAGCTTAATAGTATTAAATAAGTAAGCGTGAAGTAAGAAAAGTTGCAGTATAAAATCGTGATAGCGGAACATGAAAGAATAATAGGTAAAAAATGAAATTACAAGGGCATGAATGGTGTATCGAAATAAATGCTAATGTTATGAAAAGTGCTTGTAACAGAATAAAAGAGGCTCTAGTTGAGTGCTTGAAAGATTTTTGTGGAAGTGTGGTGGTGGAAACTTAAAAATTGGTGCATAGTAGAGTGAATAGGAGAAATAATCTGTAGTGAGAATAAAGATGCAGACAAATGAATCATTTGTTTGAAAAGTGAAACAGAGCGTAAGAAGTTGTTTGACATATATGAAGAGAAAAGATGAATTCAGATAAGATCACAAATGAGATTAAAGAGCAAATGAAATTAAAAGAAGAAGAGGTAAAGCAGAATGATTTTGAATAAATAAGAAGCTGTTCTGGAAGTGAGTCAAGAAAACCAAACAAGTAGTGGATGGAAAGACCTATATTATTAAAAATGAACGTGGTGAGATGATCTGGGATGAAAACAGTACAGGAGAGCGATGGAGGGAGTACTTTGAGAAATTTTATGGTGGAATCATGTAAAAAGTGGCAGAAAATAGGGAAAATATTATGATGAGTAAAATAATTAACAATACTGAGGTGCTAAAAGCTATGAAAGTGTTAAATAATGGCAAAGCTGCGGGCGTAGATGTGGTCACAAGTAGAATTCTGAAGTGTGGGGGCATGGTACTACTTGCCAGATTGTGTGAGTTGTTCAATGTATGATCCGGGATTTCGAGTGTTCCTAATAAGTGAAAGAATGCTCTCATTGTTACCTTGTACAAATACAAAAGCAGTGAGAGTGAATGTAAGAATTATAGGGCAATTAGTTTGTTGAATATTCTATGCACATTTTTAGGGAGAGTTTTAATTGAGATGGTGCGAGTAAAAACTGCGGACAAGATTTGGTGTGTGTAATGTTGTTTCATGGCAGGTAGAAGTAGGATGGACCAGCTATTTGTGTTGCAACATGTGATTGAGAAGTGTATGACAGTGAGGAATAAAGTTTATTATGCATTCGTTGATCTGAAGAAAGCGTACGATCGGGTGATTATGAATATTTTATGTAATGTTCTGAAAGTGTATGGTGGAGATGCATGGTTAGTAATTTAATTTAAGGTGGTGTATGATGGAAGTAAAAGGTGCGTTATGGTGGATGGAGCTTTGGGTTTTTATGCCTTGATATCGAACCTGTTGTTGGACGAGCTTATGTTGTGTTTACATTTTGTTTAATGTATTCAAGACAAAGTGTATGAGGGATTCTTGTGAGGACGCGGCTGGTTTACAAATGGATAATGTGAATGTGAAAGGCATTTTATATTGTGATGATACCGTATTAACGGCTGAGAATAAAAATCGACTATTAGAATGCATTAAATCGTTTAAATGTGGTGACAGGAACCAAATTAATGTGATATATTTTGATTAGGATGGATAGAAATGATTGTCAACTTAGTATATACGGAAAACTGTTAGAAAAAATAAATGGTCTTGTGTATCTAGGCGGAATGTTCTGTAAAAATGAAAGAAAGGAGGGTGAGATCGACAAACGGGAAAATGCATCTCGGAGAGTATTTGGATGTCTGTGGACTATTGAAAGAATGAAATAGTATCGAAAGAGGCAGAGATGGGATTATATGAAAGTGTATTATCACAAGCAATGATTTTATAGATGTTAAGAATTGGTTTGTAGGGAGAAAAACAGCAGAAAGTTTAATGCGATTGAAAAAAAAATATCTATGTATGTATAAAGACTCTTATGGACAGAGTCAGTAATGAATGGGTGCTAAAGGAGTGCGGTTTGAAAGGGAATCAAATAGGTTGATGTGTCATATTAGACTAATTTGGGCATGTTAAGAGGATCGAGCTACAAAGAAATTGTATAAGGGTTAAGTGGTAAGCCATGTAAAACGTGGCCTAATGTTTTAAATAAAAGTGTGAAAAAAGAAACAGTGAGCGTTTTAAGAATAAGGGAGCATGTATGAGTCGGTGCACGGACGTTGACGAAAGGAAGAAAGTATACAAAGATAGCGAAATGAGGAGAGAGTCAGTAAGAATGGATTAGGTAAAAAGTTGTGTTTTGAGCTATATGTATACTTTCTTGCCTGACCCTTAAAGTAACGGTGTTATTATTTTATGTATGTATGTATGTATGTATGTATGTATGTATACGTGTTTGGATATCGACCGTAACCACGTTTCCTTATTTCCTACCTTAAAAACAGATTATTTGTAAACCCATGAAGTAGACTAATTAGAATGATGCCAGTGCTCCTTCGGCTCTTAAAGGACCCAGAGATCAGCTATGACGTGAACGACGATGACGACGATCCGACTCCTCGTTACGACGAAGCACAGACGAACGCCCACGGTACAAGGTGTGCCGGGGAGATTGCCATGGCCGCCAACAATCGAAAGTGTGGGGTGGGCGTCGCCTATAACGCCCGTATTGGGGGTGAGTGCCATTTTATAGTATAGGTCTTTTTAAAGTCACATAACTTTCTTTGAAGGTATTAATAATAGGGAACAAGAATTAATTTTGGGAATATTTTCTTTTTAGTTTCGTTTAATCTTGGGTAATTCCTTAAAGATCATAATAATAATCCCACTTCAGTGACCTTATGGTCTATGACGTCATTGGACTTCCGATGACGGGAAACCGAAGTTCTATTCTTGGTCGGGGGCACTAAATACTGAGGGTTATTTGCCCTAAATGATTATTTTACTCTTCCTCCACCCAATTACAGGCACACTTCCTCTAAATTTAACCTCCCCCATCCTCAATACATTAGGTTAATATAAATACAAGTAGATAGCCTTAACGGCTAGTAATATTCGGTGGTAAATGTCAACCTGGTGTTGAAATCATTTTCGACTTGTCTTGCTATCTCTTAACATTTATTGGTCAATATTATAAAGTCTGAATTTTTCAAGACTAGGTTAGACCTACCTATACGCTATAAATACAATCATTTTGTGCTAATCATTTATCCAAAACAGCTTCAAGTCCTTTATTATGGTATTTACTTTACCTAAGAATAAATATATTGGTATTCATACTTTTTAAATTAAATATCTTATTAATGTCAATTATTACCTAATTTTTATTTCTAATATTTTGGTCTCGTTTGAACTTTTGTTAGAATATTTAACTTTTTTAAAATTAACTAAACTCATAAAGGAGTATTTAATGCTATCCAAGGTTGAAATTATCTTATCCATCCATAACTTTCTCTTCTTATGTTCATAGATATTTATAAATATAGAAAGAGAGGTATGGATGGACAATATTATGCAGGGTATTTGAAATTATCTGTAAAATATTTAATGGGATATAGGGAACACTTAAACAAACTTATTCGAAAGTGAATGTGTGTCCATAGACGTCTTACTTAGGTGCTAGAGGGCGCAGATGGCACATAAATGAAAAGCAGAAAGTTTGAACAGCGTCTATATTCACAGCAGTTTTACAGATGTTTCTGACGCTGATGGCAAATAAATGAAAAGCAGAAAGTATGAACAGCATTTATATTCACAGCAGTTTTACAGTGGTTGCTGAAATGAATAAATGCCAAAAGCAACGAATCCCTGATAGCATTTATGCATTGGTTACCGTACATTTTCAAGGAATCCTCAGTCCCGTACGCTAGATGCCTCTTAGCAATCTCAAGATCCGTGAAATGATCCATGCTACGCGTACGAGGTCTGCATTACGAACAACGACGGTGAACAAAAATATAGCCATTTAACGCGACGTCCACTAACACCCTCTAGCAATTAACAGTGTCATCAAAGTGCATACATTAATTAACGTAAAAGGTTTATTTTAGTGGTCTTTGTCTCCCATTAAAGTTAGTGCAGATAATTACAAATCACCCTGTATTATGGTGCCTTCTACAAAACCAACTGATATTTAAACATCCCCAGCATTTTCAGTAAAATAAGTGAGTGTAAAACCAAGTATAAATTTGTCAAGGTGTGCGTCTGTTGGACGGTTTTGTGAACGACCGCGTGGAAGGCACAGCCCTGGGGTACGCCTATGACAAAGTGGACATCTATAGCGCCTCGTGGGGACCCAACGACGACGGGAAAACAGTAGAGGGTCCCGGAACTCTCGCTTTGGAAGCCATAGAGAGAGGGGTCAAGAAGGTACCTCGGAATTAAAATAAGAAGAAATGTTTTGATATTTACAACATATAATAAAACCATTCTCAAAGATATTCTTTGTCAATTTATGTTAACTTGGGCTACCTTTGAAATATAATAGCAATATATATAAAATAATACTAATAATAATATAGAATAATATTACTATTGACCAAAACCATGTATATTTGTATTTCCTAGCGGCTATTTTTTTTACCAGAAACCATCCATGCTAATTTTATTGTAACTACTACCAGGAGCTTACAAAGAATGAATATTTTTTTAAAATAATAACGTTTTAAACTAAAGTTATTAATATATTTATTTAAGGAATAGTTTCGAGCAAAATGATTTAAAAGATAATTCACCCACTGTGATGTAGAGAGGGTATGGGAAAGTCATTTAGACAAATAATAGACCCATATTGACTACAAACTCCACTGAGATTCGAGCCTAGATTTTTACACCAGTGTCAATCCACTCTAATGCTGGAATTATGATGAATTTCGTGTTTTTATCTATTAAGATAACTGAATTTTTGGGTTATTATTCAATTATTTCAGGTTGTAAGTCACGTACTAATATCATCTGTTATTTAAAAAAATACAAATTAGATACCCTTTGTGAAAAAAGTAATCAAACATTTAAATAGTATATTTAATATAAAATAGACCAATTTAAGACTAAACCCTCAATTCAAAGGTCATTAATGTAAAATAATAGTGAGGGCTGATAGAAGGAAGTTTTAGAATACTAAAATGAAAACAAGGTATCACATATCAAACAAAGGCTACTAAACCTTAAAATATTGATCCCATTGCGATAGCTAAATTATGATTATGAGATTCCATTAGCTGATTACATTTTTTTAACGAAATGAAAAGCGATATTTCTACTTCAGTCATGGTATAATCAATTCGTGTGAAGCTTGACCTTTTGTAAATATTTATATAATTATTGAAATCCTAGTACATGATGTTTCAATCGCTCTCGGCCTTTGAGTGCTTCTCAAACACCAATTATTACGTCCATTAGTTTGAAAGTTACATGGAAAACCCAGGGACCGTGAGCGAGTGAATAACACTCTATAATTGCTATAAAAAAGTAGGATTTTAATATAAAGAGCTTTATAGACAATATATACAAATTTTATTTAATGTTCAATATTGATAGCATTCTAAAATATAAAAACTAGTAATGTTTTATAAATATTGATACTATAAAATGGCTTTAATTACATTATTTTGTTAGTTAGTAAGTAGATGAGCTTAAAGTAAGTTATGAAATAATTGCAAAAAAGAAAAATCGTTTTAAATCTTTATTTTGGTTGCCATTCTAAAAGTTATATCCCTTTTCTTGCGCCCTTTTAAATAAAACCAGACAGTAACATTGAATTATCAAATGAAGATTTAGTGCCATGAAAGAGCCAAATTAAAAATTATTTATAGAATTCACGAAATGGGAGTTATAGTAATAAAGGATCTCCATTCTCTATTCATACCATAGTAACACTTTTGATGATATTAAAAATTAGATTAAAATATACATTATTAAAAAAGTAGCACTCCATTTATATTAGAATAGTCCAATTCGATACTAGATGTTTAAATTAATAATATAAGAATATTTCTGTACTCTAAAGTAGAGCAAGAATCTGTAAGAAGTGTCATAGAAATATAAATATTTATCATATTATTTAAATTTTAAAATTATACCTGAACACAAAAATCTAACTCGTCACCGTTGGCTTTATACGTAAATGTTTCAACAACTGAGCTATTCAGGAGATATCCCATGTTTGGGGTCATTCTTTATTCATATTTTAAGGTAAAGTCTGTGATGGATTTGAGGAAATCGTTGACTACACATGATTGATAAATTAAGATCATACCCGCTTCGTTTTCCGCATGGTCAAACGTGCTACTCTCGAAGTAGACTAGACTGCCTATGATGGAGATATCGAGGTTTTAATCTCGGTCAGGTGTACTTAGGGTGGTATTTTCAAAATGGTTTCCACTCTCCTTCCGTGAAAATTCGGTTACTCCTCCTCTAAATATAAACTTCCTAAGCCTTAAAAACATTAGCATAATTAGTACATTAGCGTATAGCCCGAACGGTTAGTAAGACGCGGTGCTAACAAAAAAAAATCACGATCCATCAGAAAACGCAGGCACTTGGAGGAATTTATGCTGCCAACTATACTATAACAGCTGTACGATACAAATATCATGATGGATTAAATATCAATAACTATTTCCACACGTCCATAACAGATTCTGCATTAAAAATTATTGAAGAATGACCCTGGGCATGGGAAGACTCCTGGATGGTTCAGTGGTTAGAGCATTAGCATACAAATCCAAAAGTCCCGGGTTCTATTCCCATATTCCAAGTGTCATTTTTCAATTTAAAAAATATATATTTATATACGGCCATATCCGCAATTAGCACCTATAGTATATTGGATATCCACTGTGAATAAATAACTACTGTTTATTTACAGGGTCGAGGAGGCAAAGGAGCAATATTCGTTTGGGCATCTGGTAACGGAGGTAGCCGGGGTGACAACTGTGACTGTGACGGTTATATAGGTAGTATCTACACACTGTCAGTAGGGAGCGCCTCTCAGCAGGGGCAGTTCCCTTGGTACGGGGAGAGATGTGCCGCCACAATGGCGACAACCTACTCCAGTGGGGCCTACTCTGATCAGATGATCGTAAGTTAATACAAAATATAGATAAGACTCTATATCTTAAGTCCAAGACTCAAATCGTGATCATATGCGCCGAGGATGATATTTTCCACACTAGTTTTTTTTTCCGTCGTTGCACCACATTTTATTAAATGTACGCTCAACACAAATCCAGCTAAACTAACTATATCGGGACGAGGAAGATGTAATTCAGAGTAGATGTATAAAATTTGCGCTGTGTGTGAGTGTAAAATTGTTTAGGAAAAATATCCACAGGTAGTCATGGCCAGATTTCAAACGCTACCTCCTTTTCATCGGTATAACAATCTGAAAGGTTTGATGTTTTAGTCTAAGAGCCAGATATGTGGGTTGATCGAGGAACAGTTCAGTTAATTATATTCAATTTAATTATACTATTTCCCGATTTATATAATACCTAAATAACGCTTTGTTCAAAATGTATTTTAAACTGTCTACATATCGTCATCTTCTTCTTAAGTCAACAGATCTCAGGTTGGTTTGATGGAATTCATATCCATCTGAAGTTTGGCATGCACTCTGCCCTTCAGCTGGTTAGTACTTCCAACACCATCTGGTAGAAATTCCATGTACTAAGGGAGTTCAGAACGTGTGATAGTTCCCTGTTGCTTTTTTCAATGAAATTCTATGAGCCAGTGTGAAAGTTACCAGAAAGTTATTTTATTGTATTTTCCAGGGTTGTTTTAAATACCACAATGGACATGAGACCGACTATCTTAATTTCCCTTTGAAGAAAGTTGTGCAACGGATTTTTATCGCAAAATAAAAATCCATTGTTCTTAGCTGGGTTTTAACCCACGAACATCGGGTTCTGAGGCAAGCATTCTACGCCCAAAACCACCGAGGTCAACATACATATAGGTCTAGTTTAAATTACCTTAATTACATTGTCAACAAAATGTATCAAACACTGGAACTAAAATATAACTGGTGTAAATGCTAATAAATTAAAATTGTTTAATCACTTATAAAGGTGTACCGTAGCTTGTGAGAATCACATTATCGGTGGACACGTGACACAAAAACAATTAAATAAAGTTGGTAGAAACATATATCCCATTTGACCTTGTATGTGTATTACAACTAAGTTATTACACTAAACTGTTTGTATACCATACTCTATATCGCTAGACCTGTGGATTAGGTATGTTCTATGTGCTAATCCAAATACCTGGTATTATACGGCATGATCACTGCTGGCTTGGATTCAGCCTGGTGATGTCCCTTGGAAAAAGGGTCAAATGGAACACATTTTAATTTTTACCTTTTTCAAATATTTCTATGCCTCCTGTCCACCACTAAATTGAGTCCCATATGTTACGGTACACCCTCCCTCTATTTAACGAAATTATTTAAAATAACGATTGTTGACATCGGTGTTATTAGAGTAAAGTACTCGCCTCAGAACCGATTGCTCGTGGGTTCAAATCCAGCCGGCGTCGATAGATTTTCACTTGAGCGATAAAAATCCGTAGCACAACTTCCTTTGGAAGGGAAGTAAAGTCGTCGGTACCATGTCTATTGTGGCATATAAAATAACGCTGGAAGATATGTGACAATACCTTTCCCGGTAAGATTGGTAGGCTCTTTCACTCTCGCTCACAGAATTTCTCGTGTGCAGATATAGTCAGTAGGTTCATAAAGTACATCTTAAATATCTCAAATAAATAAAATAAAAATAATTTTTGTTATATTAAATCCTTATATAATATCAAATCCATAACATATTTTTTTAAGACACAGATAAAGGCGTCTGTCTTGGTATGGAGTGTATTTTACTAAATTCTTAATTGTTTCTCACTATTTCTCCACTCATATGCAAGAAGATTATATATAAAGTCTTCCTTCTTCATCTCTATTCATATCTTGTAAATATTACGCTAGCCTGGACTGGTATTTAGATGCGAGCATAAAGTTGGGGTGGTAGGGGACGCGAGAAAAGGCCACTGTTTTTGCAGTTTTTATGGACATTTTTTTTAATTGACAAAACAAATAAAATATTGCTCAAGTACAAGTATAGAATTTGGTTTTCTTCACGTGGTGATATCAACAGTTCTGAATACCTGTCATGAGAATGGCGGCATTATCTAACAATATATTTAAATGAAGAGAGAAAGTTGTCATTAAATTCCAGCACACTCTTGACAGATATTCAATAGATTTTGATATCAGCATGTGAAGAAAATTAAATCCTATGTTTATACTGGACCAATATTTTATTTATTTGTTCCAAAACAATATTTTGCGATAAAAACTGGAAAAACATTGGCTTTTTCTTGCATCCCCTTTCATCCCACCTTAATTATTATATGTATTTATTGGATTTTTTTATGGGTTTAGTGAAATTAAAATTTATACAAATAATTGATGCCAAATGCTTAAATATTGATACTTTATAGTCAATAAATGTATTATTAGTTAGTAACAATGCTACCACTTTTGATATCAAGTACAAATAATTATTTAACATAATGTGTTTGCAATGATGACACACTTTAATATATTCCAAAGTATTTAAAAAAAACTATATGTTCACTGCAAAAGAGTTTAATGATATAAATCCCAGTTCAAAGCAGTCTGCTTCCATTTTACCTGTATTGGCCGAGCATGTGGGAGTTTACAGTGAAAAAGTATTCCAACTACGTCATGGTGTTGTGAATTATAGAGATATGTGTGCATTTCCGGGAAAGGTGGAATTGAAACTAACTCAAATTTCCAGCACACTCGTTTGCAAATATGGATCTCACTTGTGAATCTCCCTTTTAAAGCACATGAAATATACATTCATATTTCCTGGCGTGGGCATAACATAATTTTCCCTTAAAACTTTATGTTTTATTAATATATTTCCAAGTGGTGAATAAAATATATTGGCTAGATATCATGAAGGGTTTGATCATGGGGATATTTGTAATGTTTCTAGTGGGATGAGAATACCCCCTTCATGTTGGGTCATATTACAATCACTACGTAAAGTTTTAATCCTAACATTTATGAACACAAAGTGTATAAAGCTACTTAAACTAGAGAGTAGGAGAATAAAAGAGCAGTTTTATAAAAGTTTCACCTGATAATTATGAAGATAAAAGACCACAGTGACCTATAGCATGGCACAAATAAGTCCAGAATATTAATCCGTAGTACACACATAATTTACAATACAAGGGTAAGGATTATATGAGTATAATTTAAAGTAAATGCATCCAAATTTGTATGAAAGGAAGCAGTTAAAAGTAATTTACTATAAATGTTACTTTTAGAACATTTGGGAACGATTAAAAACCCCAACCTCCCATCATCAGCAAAATAAAACCAGACAAGTTTGTTTTGAAGGATTTCATGACCAATCTTTGAGTTCAAGAAATAATTCCAGACTTTTCAGCTGTAGTCGCAAAGTTGATTCCAATATATGGCTGTTTCAACTACATATAACCCGCCTCGGTGGCTTAATTGGCTAACGCGCCAGTCGTGTTGAGCTAGACCACCGATGACGGGGAGATCGAGGTTCGAATCTCGGTCGGGTGAACTGGGGGTGGTTTTTCCTAAATGTTTCTCCACTCTCCCTCCACGCAAATACGGGTTCACTTCCTCTAAATTCAACCTTCCCAATTCCTAATCCATTAGTGTAATTAGTACTTAAGCGTATAACCCGAACGGGTAGTAAGACGTGGTGCTAAATAATAATAATAATAATAATAATAATAATAATAAACTACATATAAATTAGTGGAAGTTATTTATTTAACGTGTCTCATCAAGCCAGAAAACTTTACAGTAATTTTGGAGGAGCATCTTCAACGATTAGGGTGAGATATGTTGTTGAATGTAAGTTCGTTGAGTTCAAGTGATTACAGCTGACTTGGGCCAAATAATTTAAGAAGGCATGAGTGTGATTTAAAGCTTATCGACCCTTACCCACCGAATATATATTCCCCAGCTTTTGTGAAAAAAAATCGTATTTTTTCAGGCCACAACCGATCTAAAGAATACCTGCACCATAAAGCACACAGGAACATCAGCCTCTGCACCTTTGGCAGCAGGAATCATAGCATTGGCTCTGGAGGTCAAGTGAGTGCTCATTAGTTAATAACTCATATTTTTATGGAACTATTTGACTAGTAAAGCATCTGTCTGTACGTAGAGTCCAAATAGTAACCAACATACTAGTAGTTAATACCTGGTTATATATGAGGGGATCCAAAATAAGCAAATACTGCCAGGCGACAGCATTTTTATCACAAAAGTGAGCGACTTTAGGTTTTTGATTTTGGAAACCAGGTGAGAGGTACATTTGGTTCAGGAATTTTTTAATATTTAGGGTAGTTATAAAAAACTAACTTTATTCGGTTACGTGTGGGTTTTCACAAGTTTCGTGAACGTTGAATTTCTGAGAACGGAAAAGTTAGTGAAAGATAATAAGGTAGCTTCGGGAAGCTTCTACATAATTAAAAAAATGTTCAGTACGTAATTGGTTAAAACTTAAATTCTAATCTTATGAAGAATGGTAAGAAGGCTGAGAGTGTTGAGAAGTGGTCTAGCCGAGGATATAAATGTACATATACAAAGCCAAGAGAGGCTTTCTGGTTCAATTTCTGGTTGAGTATCCTGTATCTCTGGTTCAAACTAAGGTTCAACTTGTTGGAGTGCTGATTTGAAAACTGATTTTATTTCCTGTAAATACGGTTCAATTTATTTATAGCTTTGATGCAAACTACGGTTCAATATATATATATACCTTTTTTTATTCCCTGTTTTTTTAGTCTATAACTGTACTCACAATGCTCGTTCGTTTCTTTTAATCCTGTTGAATTTTTAATGCAATGGTATGTTAATCAATATGTTATTCTTTAGTCAACCATCTTTAAGTTGGTTTGATTTATGTTCATCCGAACCTGGGTATAGATTAAACCTCTAGGCTGGTTAGTGCTACCTAAATCATCTGGTATAATCCCATGTTCTAAGTGAGCTCAGGGAGTATGGTGCGGCCCCATTGATTTACACACTGAATTTCTATAAGCGAGCAAGATAAGGCCTACCAATTTTGCCGGTAAAGGTATTTTCGTATACATTCCAGGATTAATTTACATAACACAATTGACATGGGACCGATGGCTGTACTTAACCTCCGAAGGAAGTTGTGCTGAGGATTTTTATCACTCAATAAAAATCCGTCAACCTTGGCTGTGTTTGAAACCACGAGCATCGGGTCATGATGTGAGCGCTTTACCCCAAGACTACTGAGGTCGACAATTAGTTTATAATATTATATGATCGTATTTTAAAACGGCCAATAAATGTTAAAATAATTATATTATATTAAAGTAAACAATAAATAAAAAGTTTTTGTAAAGTAAGAATCTTTAGAATACCTGCAGGACTAATTACTATTAGAAGAAAATCATTATTATCAGCAAAATTAAACAAACACATTCTCATATGAAACCTGCTATTAACTGCGAATTCTCTAGGTATTAGGGATTGACAATTGTATTGTTAGAATAAAAACTTATTTTGCGAGTTTTAAAAGCTGATCACTTACAATTAAATCAAACACTTAATTCACATATTATGTAGAGCTCATTTAGTCATACCTTAAACATTTCTTAATATTTACTATTAATCCTTTTTTTATGTTCATTAAAAGTATGTCTTTATGTTGAGTCGACTGTAACATATTTTCAGAAGCAGAACTTGAGCTATTACGAATGGAAACGCGTATTTGAATAGTACTTTTCTATATACAATTCCCTTTGTTCCGTTTTCAAATTAGTCGCACCTAGATATGAATGAGTGAACCTTTATTTTATTTATGTCCAAGTGGGGATGTAGAGTCATTCTAATACCAGCCCGAATTGTCACTACAAAGCTTATAAAGCGTCATAGATTATTTCACGAAGCGAGCAAATGTAATCCTCAACATAAAAGCAGTGAACTGGCATGTCATGTATTCTATTGCATATTTTACTAAACGCTGGTATCCGGTCTATTATAACCTATGATTGTGTCATTTAAACGCTGAGTTACAGATAGTATCAAATAATCTTTGGGTTGCAATAGAAATTTAATATGAAGTAAACTTTATTAATAGCCTATGGTGGGCAGACTATGCAGCGCGAATGGGGGAATCTAGATTCTAGAACAATGTTTAAAGTATTGACTGTCAAACCCAATGGGAAGAGACCATTGAGAAGTCCTGGACGCAGATGAGAGGATAACATTAAAATGGACCTGAAAGAGATAAGGTATAA
This sequence comes from Timema bartmani, assembly GCA_902151455.1. NCBI lineage: Eukaryota > Metazoa > Arthropoda > Insecta > Phasmatodea > Timematidae > Timema > Timema bartmani. The sequence goes on along the minus strand of CABFWB010000067.1, from coordinate 401,033 downwards.
TGAGGTGGACTGGATAGAATTAGCTCTAGATAGGGATAGGTGGCGTACATTTTTAAGTGTTGCAAGGAAATTTTTTGTTACTAATGCCATAAAGTGAATAAATTTAAGTTAAAAATTCATTAATAAGCCTTTATAAGCTATCATTAAGGAAGTATTATTAGAGAATTCAGATAACTCTTAGTTAATTTATATATATTTAAATGAAAATACAAATTATTTATAAAATGGTAGAAATAAGTGTTTAAAATTTAAACAAAAATCTGTTCTTCTAAATGCTATTCTTAAGGAAGTTTAAATATAAAAGTTGGACGTTGTAGCGTTGGCTGTCTATTATCATGCTAAAATGTATTTATAAATTTTATCGGGAATAGTTCTTTAGAATGAGGCCTAACTCTAATTTATAGTTAAGTGCTTACTCATCAAAGATTATCAACTTTCTATATATTTTAATCTTTTGGTGTTTAATTTTTTTGCAAAACGTATATTTTTTCCATCATAAAAAATTTTTTTAATTTTTAACAATCCCTCTATTTATTGAATTAAAATTTGATAATATGTTATTGTTTTTAACAAAAGAGAAATATTTTATTGACCGTCCCAATCATACACATATTAGGGTTTCCATGGAGATGTAAAAAAATAATACTGTACCAACGAGCCACTGCACCCGCATCATAAAAGATAGACATTCGCTGAGTAAATTGGGTTTCTTGGAGGCTAGTATCCTTGGCTCCTAACCTTTGAGATGAGTCTTCGTTTTACTTGTTTTTTCAATTAATGGAAATATATTTTTTCAACGCATACATATATATATAATATTTTAATGTGTGTGTGTCTTTCCGCACCCTCGAGAAGTCTCTATATCACTTAAAAAGCTGAAATTTGTTCACTTATATAGACCACGAGACAAAACCTAATGAATCCGGATTTTATGCTACTAATTCAATTTTTTTTAAATTTATTAAAAATCTAATTAACTCATTAACTCTCGTTTTTCCACTCTTATGCATTAAATGACCAAAAAAACTTTACTTTTACAAAAAGGCTTACCTTCCATGCATCTAAGTGTCGTAGGCAGTCCTAAAAACTAGTATATTATATACGTACATATATGTGTCCTGCCTCCAGCCCAAGCCTAACGTGGCGCGACGTACAGCATCTGGTGACGTGGACGTCAGAGTACGCTCCACTGAGCGACAACCTCGGCTGGCAGAGGAACGCCGCGGGTCTTTGGGTCAACACGCGTTTCGGTTTCGGCCTCATGAACGCCTTCGGCCTGGTCAGCGCCGCGGCCAATTGGACGATGGTGCCGCCCAAGGCCGTGTGTGTCGTCCATTCAGAGCCAATGTGAGTTGGTTTCATATGGGGAACGTAGAGAGAGTTGGAAACAACAATGATGGTGATGAGGGTCTTGCAAAGGATTATATTGATGGTGATCGGGTGGATTAGGTTTGAATCTTGGCCAGATGCAAATTGGGGCTAAGGGAGTATTTTCCCCATGGGGATTAGGTGAGTCGAAGGTAGCTGCGTTATCTGATAGCTCGTGATATTAATAAAATCACATATTTGTAGCCAACGATTTCCGCACCTCCATCATAGACTCTGTCTTAAAATATGAGTGAAGAATGACCCTTAACACAGGAATATTCCTGGACAGCTCAATGGTTAGAGTATTGGCGTACTAATCCAAAGGTCACGGGCTCGATTCCCGTGTCCATGTGTCATTTTTCGATTTTCAGGATATGATATCTAGATGGGGTGATACTCACTAAAAAGCATAAATAATGGCTTTGGCTATTTGATTCTCATATGAAACAGCTTAGGTTTATTTGAAAGAAATTATTAATAATATGTTTCTAGAGATAACACGACATTGGTTCATCGAGTGATATCAACCATACAGTTTCATACAGCAGGCTGTGATGTGAATTATTTGGAACATGTTGAGATCGTAGTCAATGTCCAGTACCCGTTCAGAGGAGCATTGGAGATGCAACTGACATCTGCCTCAGGTATGATTGAATATTTTTAGATAACAGTCAATGTCCCTTGACTCATCAAAGAATGCATTAAAAATACACCTAAAATTTTGCTCATTTATGAGTTTATCTATGTGACACCACAGATTTATTTTTCAAACTCAGACGTGCTTGGAATTTGCAAAGATCTTAATGGTCACCGATAAAGTATTTTATATTATTTTCGGGCGTACAATTTTTATGTGTGGAGCGCTTGGGACGCGAGTAAAAGACCATTTTTTTTTCAGGATTTTTTCCAAAACAATTATTTTTGGCCAAAGTTAATAAAATTTTGATTAAATAGTTACATAGAGATTAGTTTTCTTTACACGGTGACTTCAAGATTTCATGAATTTCTGTCAAAGGTGTCCTAGAATTTAATGACAACTTTGACTCTTCATTTAAAAAGTTTCCGATCTAATGTCACTATGCTCATGACAGATATTAAACCACTGTTAAGATCAATATGGCAAGAAAATTAAACTCTCTATTAGTAACGTAGCAATATTTTATTTATTTTAGCCAAATAATTGTTTTATCAGTAAAACTACAAAAACACTGATCGTTTCCTGGGATCGCTACAATCCTGTCTTAAGTTATGTTTTACTAAATAAATATCACATTAATTGATTTAGATATTTATAATATAAGGAACGTAGTTGGATGGAACAGCTAATTAGATTAATTGGTACAACTTCTTTGTTCAAATTGAACAATATGAATTAATAAATATATCATGAAGATAATTTATTCAAAGATAAACTATTATATCAAGAAATTAATTAAATTAAAACAGGCATAGTAATATTTCTAAAAAATCATCATAGATATTGTTACGTAATAAATTTCAAAAATTAATTTGTATGAAACAAGTAAAAATGTAAATCTTTGCAAAACACCACTAAGTAGTAGCAGAATAAAGGATTAACTGATAAGCAATGAAAAGTGTAAATGAGCTATTTGACTAGATTAGAGTTATTAATATTATAATTAAAGACCCTAAAAAATTTTGAATACCTGAGATAAAGATACTAGGTTTATGAAGTTCATGGCTTAACAAAATTAGTAGGCATCAGTATGGCAACAATAGTGAAATTATTAATTGAATGATTAATTATAATAGTAAACAGCTTAAAAATATGTTGACAAAGAAGACATGTTCTGTAATATTTAAGATATTTAACCAATGACTGTAAAAAGATGATTGATAGAAAGTTAAAATAGTTGACTATGTTATGATTTGTGAAACTTACATTTGCAAAAAAAATTAACAGTATAAATTCAACATGAAACATATTAAAATAAAAGTTAAGACATAACAAGCAACATAATTTCACAAAATTAATAATTTAGTTTAAGGATTTAATGTTAAAAACTTGTTATTCGAGTCAAATGGTTTCTAAAATATGCTTGTGTTAACTATAGTGTGTAGTGTATAGTGTAGCTTATAACCATTAGAGATAATAAAGCGTGGTGATAGAAATATTCTTAAAAATAAAACTCTTTAATAATCTTTAATCTCACCATGTTAATAATAATAATAATATTTAGCACCACGTCTTACTATCCGTTCGGGTTATACGCTTAAGTACTAATTATGCTAATGGATTAGGAATTGGGAGGGTTGAGTTAAGATCAAGTGAGCCCGCATTTGCGTGGACGGAGAGTGGAAAACCATTTAGGAAAAACCACCCCCAGTCTACCCGACCGAGATTCGAACCTCGATCTGCCCGTCCTAGGCGGTCGAGCTCAACACGACTAGCGGGTTAGCCAACTACGCCACCGAGGCGGGTATCTCACCATGTTATTTTTATTTGGATCTGAGCTAGTGCAAACAAAAGATGTGTTTGCTTACCTAAAGAGGTGAAATTTCTTACAAATTAAATCATCTTTATTCATAAAATGTACGCCGAAATATTTAAGAGGTAATCCATAAAGTTACTTTGAAAATGTATAATGGCTCATTATTCCAAACACTGATATATTGGGAATTTCCGATACAAATGTTTTTTAAGTCCATCCCATAAGTGTAATCAGAAATTAATAATACGAAAGTAAAATATTTAACTACCTTAAGATAATAACTAAAAATTAGAAAACTTATTTAATTTTTCAAAATTTTAACTCTTACTTTTTAATTTACATTTATTATATTTAGTAAAGTGAATACTTATCTAGAAATTATGTTTTTTCTCAATTAGATGTTGCTATGAACAACAAATGCTAATTATTTTGCTAAAAGGTACATCGTGGTTATTATAATTATATTTTTTGTTTTATTACTTCACTATACTCAGTATATAATTTGATTCGTAAGAAATTTCTTGTAGAGAGACCGCATAAATTGAAAATCATGAGATTCGAAGCATTAACAACAACAACAGCATTCGTAAGTTTTGCGCCTCTAAAACATTTTATCTCGTCAGTTATTGCTTCAGTTCACTGTTAGTAGGTAGGCACCGTTTAATATGGAGCGTGATTGTGGTACTTCCCCTAAACAAGAATAATGAAACAGTGGGGAAAGCACACAAAGCTAATATTGGCTATTAAGAGGAAAACTCGAAAGTACAACATATGTTCAACAACCAGGTTTGTTTGCTTGTTCGCGGGTTTACCTTCCCGTTGTTTCCGGAACTACAAGCAGTATCTTACTAAAATAGAGCTCTTGCAAGAAATCAGAAGTGTTATTAGAGGCTAATAAGGAATTAGGCTTAGGAATGAACACTGAAACTACTATGTATATTATCACACAGGAAACACAAATTGAGGGCGATAATTAGAAATTACTTCGATTAATACGGTATTTTACATTGTTAATGACTTTAAATTTTTAAGGAACATTTTTTAACCAGCAAAAATAATTCTGAAAATTGAAAAATGACACCTGGACACGAGAATCGAGCCCGTGACAGTCGGATGTCCAGGTGTCATTTTTTTATTTTAAGAATATCATATCTAGATGGAGAATTCCTCTCTAAAAGTACAAATAATAGCTTCAGCTATTTGATTCCTAGCAAATATAATATTATAGTGGAAATTAGGAAAATAATAAAATAGTGAAATGCATGTTATTACTTTGTCAGTAGGTTGTTGACAGCTCGCCTGCCTTCAAGGAATGTAAAACTCAAAATATACAAACATTAATTTTACCAGTTGTTCTCTATGGGTGTGAAAAGTGGTATCATAACTTAAATGAATTTAAAAAAATTATGTATTCAAAAAGTAGGTCACTAGGAATATATTTAGTCCAAAAGGGGGTGAGGCTTCTGAGGAGTGGAGAAAGTTAGACAATGATGAGTTACATAGTGCAGCATGAATGAAATAATCTTGAATCGTGTTGTGGGTACTGACTGGCAAACTCAATATAAAGATGGAAATATACCATTTGGAAGACCTAGATGGAAATGGGAGGATATCATTAGAATATACCTTGTAGAGTCAGGGGGTATTAAGATTTACTGGATAGAACTGGCTCATGATAGGGAGATCACTACTTTTTTAAGCGCGGCAATGCAATTTAGAGTTCCCATTGGGTTCACCAGTCCATACCTTGAACAAGGTTCTAGATTATACCGTTTGCGTTGTATGTCCTATTGATAAACAGCTAATTTGATTGTTGTTTAGATAATAAGTTAGCCAATTGTAAAGGTGTGTTATGAACATAAAATAATTGGTTCAAAACTTAACCATTAATACGTATTTGACACTTGTTTTTAAAAAGTGGAAACTATTAAAATATATACTAAGGAATTTTGTATTTAATTTACTAGTTTTAACAAAAAAAATTGTCAATAACTATATTTTATAAATTATTACTTATTACCCTTTGCAACTTATTAAATTGCTTATGTTTAATTTTAGTAATGTTAGATAAAAACTATAAGCTTTCAAATTTATTTTTAATTCGTGCATTATTTTTACCGCATTGATTTTTAATCAGCATGTAATTCTTACTACCTGTTCAGATTATAAATTTGGATGATAATTACGCTAATGAAGTAGGCATGATGAAGGAACCCTTTTAAAGATAGCTTACCCCCATTTACGTGGAAGGAGAATGAAAAACTTTGACTAAAATCACTCTCATTGACCTCAAAATGTATTCGAAACCATATCTCCACATCTTTAGCATAGTAATTTTACATGAAAGTGACGCCTTAAAGCATTCGGCTACTGAATCGCGTATCTTACTGCATTTTACTAGACACGAGGGATATCCATATTTAATTAAAATGATGAGGCAAGTAAGGTATAGGAAAGTTAGTATCTAAATCAAATATACCTTAATTTTAGTAGAGAAATAGATGTGTATGTGTATATATATTTTATTAAATGGTTTTACTTCTTGTTTGGGTTTTACGCCTGGAGGAAGATTGAGGTATTATTTAAGTTACAACACCCTCAGAAAACTTGGATTTTAATCTCAACCTTCTCATCACCAGCAAGTCAGACTGGACAAGCAAGAAATTTGCTCCGTGCTCTATCCAATGAGAGGCTAGAATTAAATCCTAGTATTCAAACATTATGACTCAAATAACTCAAAATTATACTAAAATATAATACATAGATTTTTCTGAATGTATAATTCGTTTACCCCTAAGTATGGAGTGGCTTATAATATAACTAGTTAAAATTTTAAGTGTTGGTGATGTGTATCACTAAATCATTCTCAAACAGGTAAAAATTTGTCATATAAGCCTTATTTCTTTTAGCACCGCGTCTAGCAACCCGTTCGGGCTGTACGCCTATGTACTAATTACTCTAGCGTGTCAAGGATCATAAAGTCTTAATTCAGAGGGAATTGACCCAAATTTGTTTGGTGGAGAGAGTTGAAAACCATTTAGGGAAACCACCCTCAACACACCCGACCGTCATCGGCAGTCTATTCCAACACGAGAATAGCGCGTTAAACCGCACGGCCACCAAAGTGGGTGTTGGCTTATTAAAAGTACTGTGGAGGTACGAGGCCCTTAGATGGATTCACACTTCCAGGAATGTACACGGATTTTGTTGTCTTGGATCTTTGCTGAAGTGATTTTATAAATTGTTACACTCTGACACAAACGGATCACTGTAATATCAAAATTCCAAAGGCAGTGCCTTATAGAGAATACAAAAATATTCCTTGCCGCCAAAGTTGATAGACTATCTCTATATTATTTTTGCTATTTTATAGGCACTGCTATAATCACTGCTATCAATAGTCACAGCTGCAGATCACATGTCCTGATGTATGAATACGTGAAATTGTATATAGCTTTTAAAGCTGTGAAATAAGGTTGTTTCTATGAAAATTTGACTGTAGTTTGGTTGCACACTTGGAGGGAGTAGTTGTAGGATCAGCTATCAAACAGACTAATGCAATTTCATTTTAGAAAATAATCTGATTAAATAATATATTGCCTTTAAAGGATAATATCATAACCTATTCCATAATAATTTGTGAATAAATCGCCAATTAAACTCAAAGCATACTAAAAATCACTATTAAGAAAGAAGGATTAAATTTACATGACATGATTTTATTATTATTTATTAGGTTACTGTCTCAAATTTATTTTAACTCGACTGTACTCGTCTCTAAGTCTATTGACTAGATTCATTCTTGAAACATCTCATCATCCCTGGTATGTATAGTGAGTAAGTGAAAAAGATTTCTGAGTCTTTCATTATTAAGTTTGATGCTTCCATCATAGCACTCCAGCGCAGCGTCAAGCATTGAGTGGGAGGAAGGGGAGATGGAGGTTGAATGAAATGTTCTCTGATAGCCGTGTCACGGGGGTAAAATTATATTGGATGTCTTGGCAGGAAATTTAGTTTTACCTCACTATAAATAAAATATTAAACTAAGGATAAATGTGTTTTTCATGTTCCCTAAAATGTGATTAAACATTTTCAATTAAAATATATTTATATTTTATATATTATTATTCTTTGCAATATATTTGCATTCATCATATCTAGAATGAGGGAAATTTTTGGATAAATTTAAAACATAGTTTGTATATTCTAGTCAGTATCATAATGGCTTCATTTTTTTTAAATATTGAATTTCAAAAACAATTAAATAATAGTATTTTTGAATATGGTACCATTATTCCACGGTCTAAATTTTCAAGAAATTAATATATATGTAGGTAATAGATTCAAAATACTACTTTAAGATAAAATAAGTAAGATGAATTTTAAGTTATTTGGTAAATTAAGTTTAAGCTTAACTTGATGAATTATCATAGACAACAAAGTATGAATTAGAGAAGTGGTATAAAAATTAGCAGTTAACCCTGAAAGTCCTCTGGTATATTTTATTATATAACATACCCTCTTAATATGACGAATTTAAGCACCCCCTATACAATTTTCACCTGAACAACATTCACTTGCATTTAAAAAAAATATCGTCCTCGTTTACTTTTTATAGATAAATAAATGTTTTTAAATCTACATCTAAGGAGGAGGATTACTACTGTTAATTTTACTGTACAAATCAATTAACCTGAGCTTAAAGAGATTAAAATTAATTGAAGTTAGTTCAAGATTTGAGAAAATTTGGGGATATATGTAAAACAATTTTTTAAATTATTTAAGAATATAAAGTTTTTCTTTCAATATTATAAATTTAAAACTCCCCAAATAGATTTAAACACAGTAACATAGAAAACAATTTCTTGATTTGCGTCTGCATCCCAGGTACACAACGCTTATAACCTTAGAAAATGCAAACTTTATAACTTATTATTATAAGGTGTGGCTGTAATATTGTATAATTTAATTGAATATATTTATATATATAATATATTTATATATATAATATATTTATATACATAATATATTTAATCTGACACCTTAGCTTAGACAATAGCGTGTCTGACTACTGAGCTAAGGTTACCTGGTTTGATTCCTGGCATGGCTGAATAATTTATCATTGGTGAAATGTGGGTTTACTCTGTCACAATGATGAATTAATGGCTGGGGACTGGAAGTTGTGCCTGTTCTAGTCTTAAGTTAGATTATAAGGCATATGAAGCTACGACATGTCTAACCAGCAGGTAGTGGAAAAATATATGGCTTGAATAAAAAAAAAACTGACCCGGGTCATAGGATGGAAATAGTAATGGATGTAAAATATATATTTATAAATGTGTGTATACACATGTATATACATATAAATATATTTACATCTATATGTTAATATATGAGAGAGAGTTAGAGAGAAGGAGATATTTTAAGAAGATTTTATACTAGAAACATCACAGTACTATCATTTTTAATCCCTAATAAAGAGTAATTTTGCTCTAAAGCTTCGTTTTAGAGAAAAGGAAAACTACTTTTTATCTTACTGTTCTTATAGTATGTTGCAGTATAAATATACATGCCGCTATCTTGTATCGATACTATAAAGTATTAATCAGACAAACTTAAGTTTTTCTTCTCTTGTCTAACAGGCACCAAAGTGCAGCTCTTAAGTGCCAGAAGTTTGGATACGTCTTCAAGTGGATTTGTCGATTGGAAGTTTATGTCAGTTCTGACATGGGCGGAAAGGTCACAAGGGATATGGACACTACTTATTGAAGATCAAGTACGTTTCTAATACAATATTAACTGAAATTAATTTATTTTAAAAGGAATGAAAATTACATTATTTGAAATATACTAAGTGATTCGAAATTTAAAAAAAATTGATTTGATATTTTAGTTGATAATTTATGTATAGGTTTTCAATTTTTTTTAAAATTTAATTTTGACGTAGATTGCATAAGTTTTAAGGGTTTCAGTCAATTTTTTATATTTTTTTAAATAATCAAAATGGCTCGTTATAATATGATAATTTTTTTTGTTAATCAACCAACAAATATATTGACCTTTATTTTTAAATAATTTTTATAAATACGTTACTATAAAATACAGTTTTTAAAATTTTTAAAAATATTGATTCAAATTTTGAAACTAATGCATTGTTGGGATGAATAGATTATGTTAGTTTTATGTAATCCAATAATAATAATAATAATAATAATAATAATAATAATAATAATAATAATAATAATAATAATATTAATAATAATAATAACAATAATAATAATAATAACAATAATAATAATAAAATTATTTATATGAAACTAGATTCAAAATTAAATATATAATTAATATATCATTACTAATTTTTTTTCTTATTTTTCTACTTGGAAGAAAAGTATGAGTAGGCCTACTTGTTGATGAAACTAATCGTAATACTATCTTAGAATTCCATTGAAAAATAAAGATAGTCTTAAATAAATTGATAAGTAAACTTTGATCAATTATTCAATATATTTAAAAAAAATATTTTGCTATACATAATAATGTGCTACATCATCATTTTATATAAATTATACAGAAACACATTTATTTAGTCTTTTACTTGAGTCTTGATTTAAAGGTAGTTCTTTTCCGTTTCATATATATATGACATGTATTTATTAAAGTATCTATATTGTGTATGTTTTAAGTAGATTAGCACAAATTAAACAAACTAGTATTTTGTTTAGTTTTTTTCTGAGAAATATAAAATATAAAATGAAAGGCTCAGCTGGTAATTTGGTTAAACTATCTTTAAAATTAGATTATGTAGGGTGCAGAGTGAGTGGTGATTGTAACGATTCATTAATATTGTTGGTTATGTCGACCTTTTCACTCCAATTAGTAATCGTGGCCATCACGTAACAGTTTTAATCAATACACAATTACATTTTGTGGTCCGTTTGGGTTCTGGATGGTTGCGATGAAACGTGGGTTGATATAAATTCTTTAATAATAAATCTACTATTGAAACCTCACCAGATATATCGGGACATCAAAGAGAGAAAGAAAAGATTGCTTTTACTATCATCTCATTTTACTGCACACACTGAATAGCAAATTAATCTTCGATCTATATTATATTGTCTACTTCCATAAATTATGGGGTAGACCTTACCTCTCCATTGTACAATGCTACGGTATCAAGTATTGAGGTGAAAAGGCAGAAAGGAATCTGAAAATAGCTTCTAGTAGCTAGCAGACATCACATTTCAGGCAGCTTCTACTTCTCGGAGTTGGTCTTAGGGGGAAACCCAACCGCTAGCAGCTGCACTCAATCGATTTACTTGGAAAGAAGCCAAGTCTGCAAATTTCTCCTCAAGTGTTAAAGATGAAAAGTGTTGGTAAGAGAACAATGGAAACAAATCTTTCCAAGAGCTTTTATGAATGAGGTATTATTTCTTTTTTTCCTATTAGTGGTGAAGTAGTTCTAGATGAGATATCCTTTCAAAATATTTGTAATATTTTAAAGAAAGTAAACGCTCATTAGTTAAAAGGTAGTAAAGAGCTTAATTAGCAGTAATCTTACTCTAAGTTCTTGTTATTTTTAAATCAGATCAATTAGAATAATCAATTACCAAATATATATTATAATTTTAATAAGGCCTAATGTTCATATTTGATTTGGTAAGGAGAAATATGTATTTAAAATAATAGAATCTTTATCATAAATAAGAAATGAAGATGGTGTATAATCAATAATATCACCAAAAAATGTCGTCATTAAAGACTAAGCTATTATCAAATAAGGTGAGTCGAGTAAAAATAAGATTATATAATTTTTTAATATATTTTGTTTGTTTATTTAGACTTGGAGATTTTCTCAAAATGTAGCTAAGAATAAAAGCTTTATTTTGGGTTTGTAGCTAAGCACAACTCGCATGGCATGATTATTTTTTTAAATGGCATCATCTGAAAAGTTAAAACTAATAAAAATATAAATTTGTATCTGTTATTTAATAAGTGATTTAATAAATAGTGTTAGTTTGAGGTCAACTATGGATTGTCTTTATTTTAGGTATTTTTTTACTGTTATAAATGATATAACTAGGATTTAATAAATGGCTAAACAAAAGGAACTATAACATATCTGTAAATTCAGGAAATATCAAAGGGAAATATTTTATATAAAATAAATTTTGTATTATTATTAGACTTGCTATTGAGAAACACTTATACATTCTTATAGAGTCTGTGATGTGGAACTACAAAATAAGCCATACATTGATAGTTAAATTTAAAGCTAAAATAAGGTAGTCTTTTTTTGTATTTATTACCTCAGATCAGTGGCTCTCCATCAATTTTTATTCACGGCACACTTTTATTTTAAGTGAGTCCTTGCAGCACACTAAACTTGCAAGTTGTTGACACCACGGAAGACTCGGCCATGCCCATGCACAGAGACTTCTCTCTGTATTTTTATTACCACGTCTTACAACCCATTCAGGATATAAGCATATATATCAATTATATTAATGTTCTAAGGGAGGCTGAGTTTAGAGGAAATATACTCTCATTTGTGTTGAGGGAGAGTGGAAAATTATTTAGGAAAAACATTTAGTACACCCGACTGGGATTGAACACTGATTTCCCTTATTCTATTGCAAGAGTACCGCCTTAGACCATGCAGCCACCGGGTTTCTCTCAGTTGAGCAGAAAATACGGTTGAGCTTGTCCTCTATTAGACCACGAATTTAGATTTTGTATAGGAAACAACATTCTTTGTTTCCAACTAATCACTCAATTCTTTGATTGTAAGCCATTTCATTCTCTGGAAACCAATATATTAAAGTTTTCAAGCATTTTTCTCTTATTTAATATTATAAATTATAATCGGATGAAACTAAGTTTCATTAATTTTTATCAACAATAACATAACATCGAGAGATACGTGGCAAACTTAAGTGTATATTGCGGTGCACTGGTGTAATTCGGCACATCTCTGAGTACAACTGGATTAGAAACTTGGGGACATTGGGACAGTTTAATAGTCAGATCTAGTACGCCTTAAGTGCACTGCTATACTAAATGCAGGATGACACATACCTAGACCATAATGGAATGGGCCAGCTTCATAGTCAAACTTAGCACGTCACATGTGCAGTACTATAACAAAGGACGACCCACTCTTATACAAGAATAGAAGGGGCCAGTTTCATATGCGAATACATTTTTTTTAATCAAATTGATAATGTAAACTGAAAATTAATCAATATGCTATTTATTATATTCTAGTGCCAGTACAAAATATCAAAATATAAGTATAAACAACATGGTTAAAAAATAAAGGGGTGAAGCTTGTTACAACCACTAAGTTACACAAAACTGTCTGGACTAGAGATGAGAAATCTCTCTCCGTTGGAAGTGGTTGAAATCCCGGTGTCCTATAGCGAAGATAGTTATACAAACCTTTCACCTAACTCTTTCAGAAGATAGCGTCAGGCAGGTATTTTTGATTTGAAATTTAAATATTAATTTTTATTAGATCATATAACTTATCAATAACGCTATCCTTTAAATTGAGATCACTCAATTTAAAATCGAATGGAACGTTTATATATATATACAAACTATAGCATATATATGTGTGTATATATATATATACACACACACAAACACACAAAATAACCCTCAATATTATTTTCTTCCACACCGCCCTTTTAAATTATTCAGATATATAGATTAGTGGTACATGTTTTAAAGATTGTAACATTTAGGATTATGTACCTACAAGCAATTGCTTGGAGGAGGTGGAGAAAGCCATTTAAGTGCTATAACGCAGTCCACCTTATCAGGACACGAACACAGATATATCTTGTACCTGTCAAGCCAGTTTATTGAGAATATGATGCCTTATATATTATGACACTGCTGTGGGATCTTGTTTATCAATGTTTAGCTGATAATAAGTGTTATTGAAACATAATTCAAATATTTGTCATTTCATCCCAGTCCAGATTATAATAACCTAAATTGAAATTAGATAATTTACCATCATTGAAATAAGCTGTGAAAGTTGTCCTTAGGCAGTTAGGTAAGTAACTCAATAAACATTTTTTTTTGCTTTAAATGCCAAATTAATGCATATTAAAGCTCTTTATCAAATTAAACAGGTGAACGAGATTTTATGGAGCAAAAAGGGAGAAAGTCTTTATCAAAATATCAATGAGATACAAAAATTTAAATTTTGAGTAAAAAAAAAACAAAGTTAGCTTTAAACTTTTAGTTTATAAATATATATTTCAGCTAAAATGTTTAGTAATAATATTTTGAAAGTAAACATTTTGTGTTTTATAAAATATTTAATAGTCTAATTTATTTCGATTTAATTATATTTTTTATGCGTGGGTTATCTTAACTTGAGTCCATTTTCAACATGAAAGGCCTTATTTGACAATTATAAAAGTTACTTAATATCCTTTCAAGTATTCAAACGTAATAACATGTTATACGAAGCTATTTTTTATATACAATATCAATACCTATGAAATAACACTAATAAAATAGAAGAAACTATCAATTTTGGCCTAAAAAAAATAGGTTTGTATTTTATAAAGGGTCCTTTATATGTTTATATTTTAATCATAAGCCAACATAATTTTGATTTGGGTATAATATTATAGATACATAAAAAAATTCTCTAAAAACTCTAGGTTTTTGTGGATTGAATATTGTGAAATAAACTCGTGAATATTATTATTTAAAAACACAAGCTAAGACATAAATCGCATACTAAAGACTATTTGTTCAAAACCTGGGCGTACCGTATATAATAAACCACTCTTTTAAACAGATTAAATCATGTATATAGCCATGTAGGTCAGACATATTGATCGTTTTAGTTAGGAAACTAGACTGCGTATGACCTCGTATATTAAAGGTTAGCTTGTTACATGCAAGGATTCAGTAAAAATAAGTTTTCCTTAGTATCGAGAGTTAAAAATAGTATTATTTCATCAAAACCGCCAGTGTTATCAACACGTCAAAACTGTTTGCGTGACCAAACGGCAAATAGGGTCAAGTTTATTTTATTTTTACTTTTAATCCCCATCACCCTTTTAGGTTATAGGCATATGTACTGACTACTATATTTTAATGGGGAACAACAAGGTTGAATCTAAAGGGAGAGCACCTGAAATTGCATGGAGGGAGAGTGGAAAACTATATATGAAAAACACCATCAGTACACCCTATCATGATTCAGACACCTTTATCAATGTAATCGGAAACCAAGCTTATTGTGAGGGTGATGCCTTGTAATGGTATTCAATCTGGGGTAGCCTAAGTGTACACCTGGGGTACATATAGTAAAATATATATGTTATTGTTAATTTTATAAATCAGGTTAATATACATAATCACTGGATTTTATGTATAGTAACCAACAGTTTTAGTGAATTTGATAGATTTTTCAAGTTGTGGTAAAATTTTTCACATCAACATGATATTATATATAATAACGAGCACCCTCTAGCTAAAGTGATACATCTCACGTTTGTGCAAGCTTGTAAATGTCTCAGTCATAATTGGCGTCTGTGTTTCTTATCAATTGAGTGAGGTACATCTTGTATTAAGTGCGGACGTGTGGAGATATTTTGATATTGAATCTGTTCATTTAACCTAGCCTAACCTAACATAACATAGCCTTACCTTTAGAATATTATAATTTATCACCTAATCCAAAAAGGTTCAGTTGTGGCGTAAAATAATAAATTGCATATATTTAATCACATTAACCACTAATATCGGTTACTTTGTAAAATAACTGGTTATTGTGCATGATAACTTATTTATTACTTAAACGGCAACATATATATAATTTAAAACATATAATTTATACATTATTTTGGATGTGTTTTATTTGATTTATGTTATCTGTAGATCATAGAAAATTTATAAATTGAATCGTGCACTTGGTTGGTACAAAGTTAAAGATAAATTATATCTGAGTACAGAGTTAAAGATAAATTATATCTCGGTACAAAGTTAAAGATCAATTATATCTGGGTACAAAGTTAAAGATACATTATATCTGGGTACAAAGTTAAAGATAAATTATATCTCGGTAGAAAGTTAAATATAAATTATAGGTGGGTACAAAGTTAAAGATACATTATATCTGGGTACAAAGTTAAATATAAGCTATACCTGGGCATAAAGTTAAATATAAATTATATCTGGGTACAATGTTAAATATAAGTTTTATCTGGGCACAAAGTTAAAGATAAATTATATCTGGGTACACGGGAACAGTAGTAACCTTACACCACACAACCGGTTGTGAAGACAATATTAATATCCACAAAGAACGACCTTTAATACCAAGTACAAGTGAATCAGTTTGTAAGTCCAAAACCTTAGCTCAGTCGGTAGCATGTCCATGTACTGAGCTAAATGTCCCAAGCTAGATTCTTGTTATGGGTGAAAAATCGTTGATGAAATGTGGATTTCCCCTTTCACAGTTATGAATTAGCGTCTGGGGATTGGGTGTTGTGTCTTTTCTAGATTTAAATTAGTTCATAAATCATAAGATAATATAATCTGTGTTTTCAGAAAGTGCATATTAAATTAAGTGCATATAAATACCTCAAACAAATGAACAAATGAAATTAAATAAATTTGATATATTTTAGATCTAAATGTAGGTGTTTTTTTTTTCTCGTGTTCCTAGTTTCTAAGTCAAGTACGGTTCCAACATATAGTTAAGAAATCGATCGTATATGTCCTAATAGAAAACAATATTTTTAAATTTTATTAAATAATATAATGTTCTTATTTATATTTGTAGGTAGGTCTGCCAACCTTTCAAGGCCAACTAGGGAAGTTCACTCTTCACCTCCATGGTAGCAAAGAAATGCCGACATATCTTTCTCAAGGTCCTAGGAAATACAACGAAGATTACAACAGGGTGCACAAAAAGGTGGATAGAACATTCTGTGATTTTAAAATGCAATCACAACTAATTTGACAGAGTACTTAAGGAAGTTTATTATTAAGGGCCTAGTTAACTCTAGTCGGAACGTGGCTATTTATAGTATTAATAGATTATATAGCCACTTTTGTTTGAATATGGTGGTTAGCATTGTGCGTTCTATAGTATGATGGTCACTTTTTAACTAGTGAGTACCTAGAACATCACCATCACCATCAACAACGGTTTTTAGCCTGTGGCTAGGTCAGTTTACTCAAATGTCCCCATTTTCCTCTATTTCCACCATTCTTCCTCTTTAAATGCTTCCATTATTCTCCTCTTACTTGCACACTTTCTTATATCTGCTCCTCCCAACTCTTTCTTGAGCTCCCTTGCGGTATTTTTCCTACATTTCCATAATTTCCTTTTCCATCCTCTCCTTTTCCATCCTCATTACTTGCCCATACCATCTCAGTCTTGCTTCCTATACTATCTCATGTACTTCCTGTAACCCCCTACTTTTTCCCGGATAATTTCATTCCTAATCCTGTTTCTCCTGGTGACAGCTAACGTGCTCTTCACAAACTTCATTCCCACGGCCTCCACTTTCCTTGTCTCTCTTACATTCTATGTCCATGTTTCTGCTGGATGTGTGAAAATAAGTAGAAAGTACACCCTGTACATCACTTCTTTACACTTCAAGGGTGCCTCTCTTCTCCATAGCAGGTCTCTTACACTCCGATAGAACACCTATCTCTGCTGGCCTCTCTACTTTATATATTCTACCTCTCCACCTTAGCCTCGATAACGCTTCCAATAGCAGTGATGAGAGGGTAATCCCCTACTCCATTCAATTTTTTTAAATCATTCCATTCTCTTATTCTCCATCTTAAAACCACTTAGAACATGTATGTAATCATGATAGCCTTAATTACACTTTATAAAGTTTAAAGACCTATTACATTCAATCACTTATCGTAATAAAAATATAAATGAATTAAATACTAGGTATAATTGTGTACGGAAAATTAAATTTACAGCCAGTATATAAGATAAAACAAGTACAAATAAGATATGGTAAACCAAACAGATTTTTTCGCACCTTCACCAATAAAATGTAGCCCTACTCTACTTAAAAATCTAAAGATAATTTATATGAAATTAAACACACTACTTTATAAAAAATAGAATGATATTTCCCCAAAGAACACAAATCAAATAATAAACATTGGGTCAGAAATATATAAATAAAGAAACGTTACTTTTTCCCAAAGCGCATAATAATCTACTCTCCATTTTCTAGACCTCCAAAATCTATTTGCTTATTTATTGAAAATTATTGGCTTTGTAAAAAAACATATTTCCAATAAATGCATATTTTTTCTAAATCCCTAAAACAGTGCCCTATAAGTTATTTCTTATCTCAAAGAGTGGCGGAGATATTATTAAAGTTGGAAATATCTGCCTCTGTATAATAGTAACCACTAAGTTATTTTCCTGTAAAAATAAGATATAACATTTTATTTATAATATTGAACCACGCCTATATACGAATTTTAATGATAATGTTTAGAGCCAATTTAAATATTTTTTATTCACTTTTATTAATGTAGTAAAATACCGTTAATCTTAGGTTTGTTGTATAGTTCCAAAAAAAACACCCTGGGGAATCTTATGAAAAAATTAAATAGCTAGTTTTAGACCGGCCAGTAAAACATTTGAGAATCTAGACTAGGAGAAAAGACGCACATAAAGATAGACATGAAGATATTTGGCATCACTAAAACAACTATTTCGATCTCAGCGTATAACCCGAACGGGTAGTAAGACGCGGTGCTAAATATTATTAAATATTATTATTTCGATCTCAGGCCATTTTGAAACGTCAACAGACGTTAAAATCTTGAATTCAATTTTATTTACGGTCAAAATACTTACTCTCTTCGAGAGGTTCCGAAAAAGTAAGATTATCAATGAGTTTTTAAAAATTATTAAAGTAAACTCAAATGTAAAACTATTAATTATAGTGGTGATCCGTAATAATAGGTTTAATAATAAAATATAGTTTAGTTTTGGCAAATCTTTTTCTCATGACTCGAAGTTATATTTCACTTCATCCATGAAACAAGGCGAACATTACCAATAAAATAGGGAAGACACTGCATAATTGATGTATAGCCAAATTAATTAGTGGTGAATTTCCTGTCAGTAGGTACAATTCCTAGAACCTATTTTTAATCTCGGTTTTACATTCCAATTCCGTAAATGAAAATGGAGTGGAATGCCCTATTGAAAGTATTATAGCTTATGACAAAACACACATAGCTGTTTATTCATTAGATGCCAGGAGTATTATGACAATTTATACCTAAATATAGCTAATTAAATGGTCATATATTAATATGTACTAGGTCAGTAGTGAATGGATGCTGAAGCATTGAGGTTTGAAAGGGAATCCAATAGGTCAATGTAAAAGAGGCATCACACGTTGGTTTAGGTATGTGGAGACGATGAGTGTGGATAGAGTGACGAAACAAACATATGAAGGTAGAGTGTGTGTGGCTTAAAATGAAAGGGTAGGCTATGAAAATCGTGGCAAAATGTGGTGGACGAATGTGTGAAAAATTAATAGTTTTAAGAATAAAAGATAATTTATGATTCTGTGCATGGATGATGTTGAAGCGAAGGGAGAATGCAAGGCTAGGGAAGTGTGGAGAAAATGAGTGAGGATGGATTAAGTACCGAGCTGTTGTTTTTCTAACTATATGTACAGTTTCTTGCATACCCCTTAAGGGAGTAGCATGATTATGTATGTATGTATATATGTATGTATTTATGCATGTATGTATATGTTACAGGAAAAGTAGATTCTCCAGTAAGAGTCGACTTTACCTAGGCCGAATTGACTCTTACTGGTCTTTTTAGTAAAAGTTGAATAAAAGCGAAAAGTGATGAATTTCAATCAACACTTACTAGTCAGAGTTGACCGTACCTAGGGAAAGTATACTCTTACTACCTTGAGTTAGTAAAAGTTGACTTTTTGCAAGGAAATGGTCTACTACCTAATAAAAAACAAATAAAAAAGCAAAACCTTTATGATACAAAGAGAGATATAAATATTTATTATTTATTACAGCAAGGTAAAGATTTGTGACACTTTGAGTTGCAGAGCTAACCTAATCTAACCTCACCTAACCTAAATTAGAAAATAACAGTAAACAAATAGAGCTGGGATATTCAAAACAAAGATGTGCGCGTGAAGTTGCATGTGGAGAGCAACATCACGGAATCAGCTTTTACTAAACCACAGCAGGCATAGTTAACTCTTCCTAGGAAAAATTGATCTGTTTATTATCTATAGTTTTTTACTGATACTTTTAGTAAGAGTCGACTTTACCTAGGCCGAGTCAACTCTCCCTAACAATCTACTTTTCCTGTGACATATGTATGTATGTATGTATGTATGTATGTATGTATGTATGTATGTATGTATGTATGTATGTATGTATGTATGTATGTATGTATGTATGTATGTATGTATGTATGTATATATGTATGTATGTATGTATGTATGTATGTATGTATGTATGTATGTATGTATGTATGTATGTATGTATGTATGTATGTATGTAATGTATGTAATGTATGTAATGTATGTAATGTATGTAATGTATGTATGTATTTATGTATTATGTATTATGTATGTATTTATGTATGTATGTATGTATGTATGTATGTATGTATATATATATTGGTAACTTAAGTAAAATTTAGTTTAAATTAAGAAAAGTTCACCCCATTGAGGATACTGCAAATTTGTACAAATTCAAAAGTTTGATTAGAAAATATCAAAAATTTATTCACAACAAACTTAAACTAAACAATTAATATTGTTTTTATGCCAGTTTAGAGTGTCATTAGGTTATATATTTAGAATCAAATATGAATGGAACATTTACGTGCTATAGTATTGAAAGGTTACTATAAAAAATATGCTCCTACTTATATTCTTATTTACAAGTGGTTTATCAATAAGTTATTATCATAACGCTTCACAATGAAGTATGTTTATTTTCTTCTTTTGCCAGTAAAACAGACATCAGAGATATAAAACTTGAGGCCATTAAATTGTAATGGGATCGTCTAGGACGTTAAATGACCTCATTTCCTCTCATCTGTGGGGAAGGGGGGCGGGTAAGATACGGTCCTGGCAGCTCGTCAAATCTTTGAATATAACTTGACGGTACGAGAATGTCATCTGGAGAAGACTCTTTCTACTACAGAAAACATATTATTAGATATTTTTAAAAAATGAGCCGTATGGTCGGATTCTTTTTTATCGTCCATACAAAAAAAAAGGTATCTTATGCTTCTACGAGGAAATGTCTTTGTAAATTTAAATTCTTCTTTTCATAAAAATTTTAAGCATATCATAGATCTACCAAAAAACACATGCTAAGAATACTGTAAGCTCGTTTTAGGTGCCCACATGGTTTAAGGTGTTATACTTGCAAATTAATAGATTGCCAATGACGGGGAGATTGGTGTTCAAATCCCGTTGGGTGTATTGAGGTTTATTTTTTGAAATGGTTTTCAATTCTTCCTCCACGTGAATACGTGTACACTTCTTCTAAATCAGGTAACCTGGTGGTCTAGGGGTAAGGTGTCAAACTTCTGTGCTGGGGGTCCAGGGTTCAATCCTCGGTCCCGGCACAGATTTATCTGATTGCCAAACCCTTCCTTCACCTCTGATAAGACGTGTATTAATCACAGCTTGTGAATGTGAGGAATGCCAGGCCTCCACCGTGGTTCGGATTCCACGTTAAACTGTAGGTCCTCCATTTCATCTCACAATCACCCTACCGTTACACATTAGCGTAAGTGCGTATAACCCTAACGAGTAGTAAGACGCGGTGCTAATAATAATAATAATAATAATAATATTTAAGATTATCTAAAAAAAGTTATAAAAGAGCATCTTTATATGGATACTATAACTGTAAACTAATGTAGCATCTCAGTTATTTTTTTCTCAAAGCTTATTTTGTAAAGTTGCATTCCCATTCCCTTACGTTAAGACTTGATTTTTAGAACAAGGTATTTCTACCCATTCAGGATACACCCCTATTCACTAATTATTCTAATGATTACGAAGGTTAAATTTAAGAGGAAGTGTACCTGCATTTACATGGAGTGAAAGTGAAAAACCAATTAGAAAAACCATCCTCTATACAACCGACAGGAATCGAACCCTAATCTACCCATCCTCAGCAGTTTAGTAATGTGATGCCCTAGATAATGCGGCCACTCTTTACCTCTTTTATTTATTTGATTAAATATTAAGTAATAATTTTAATAATCGATTTTTGGCTTGACATTGTTTAAATTACCACTTATTTATAATTTATTTTAGACTGCTAATGTGGCAACAACTGCCCCTGGAAACCTGGAGGACTTCAGTAACTATGATTGGAAGGATATAATAGGTATTCCTGTAGCTTTACGGGGACAAGATAACAGGTTAGTCTGTTCATATGATTAATATTGATTTAGTTAGTTTGGTACCGAACGTTTTACAAACGGTTAGCTGATTGCCTAGTCTAAAGAGTAGGAATAGGGAGTGTATTTAAGAGTAAGTGAACCCACCTTAGAATGGAGATAGAATAGATGAATCAACGTGGTAAATTACCTGTGGGAGGCAACCTTTATTCACAGAGTACCGATGTGAATCCAGCTTGAAACGTTTGCTGGGACTTTGTGCAAAGTATTCCAATGGATTAAACAAAAGATGGAGAGCCTGCGAAATTTAGGTCCTCTGCAGCATTTATATTTAATGTGGACCTTTTATGTGTGCATAAATGTGTATTTTTGTAACTTCATAGTTTATAAATTATACATTCCATTAGAGCATGTATTTTAATTAATAAATCAAAGACGTAATTATTTTTAAAATATAATAGTAAATATATATATATATATATAGGAGTTGAAGAAGGAGGCAGGAGACAGGGCACATTGTCGGTTTAAGTTCATTAACAAAATTTATTGAACTGTCATAATACAGAACACCTAATAGTAATGATAATTTAAAAAACTCCCCTATCATTCTAAATATGAAAAGTGAACTATCATATGTTTATAAAATGTTGGTAAAACTTACTGTTTATGAAGTGTGCGCCTGTGAGGTATTATGAGGAATCTGTGAATTAAGATGCGGCTTTTCAATACAAAGAGGTTCTCAAACCATGTCTTTAATAATTCAGTGTCCTTTGGAGGTTTCTATATGGAAACACGATATTTAATGGTTTTAATTAAATGTGAGCCTCTACTTTGACATATCACCATTTGGCCTTGAGTTTCAGAAATTGGTCCATGAATGACGGGCTTGAGTACCGATTGGGTTGAAATTTACTCTCTGATATGTTGTGAAAACAGAGGAAATATCATTAAGTGCTCCCTAATATTGCTCCCCAAGATATTGCAGCCCCATTTATATCACTCACTTGTGCCATATATTGAATTATACTCAAAAGCATAATTTTAATATTGCTTTAATGAACAGATTTTTTCAAACAATAATGTGATATTTATCAAGTAATTTATTTAAAATATCTCTTTAAGGAAAATC
>CABFWB010000067.1:351405-377265 GCA_902151455.1 Timema bartmani | reverse complement strand
TTTTCAATAAAATTTGTTTCAAAGTATTTTAATAGAGTCAAATAAAAAAATTTCCCTCAATTATATATTGGTTTGATTAATGTATTATAACATCAAATTGGTTTTGTGTGTACAATTCGTAGGGTGTTTACTTACTGGATTTGTATTTTGTAGGATATACCAGAGAAACCAGTGGCTTCAAAGATTACAAGAGTTAAACATTGGATAAATAAAACGAAACTATTATAATTGAATTATTCAATATTTAATTTATTTTTGTAAGAAATCTGCTAGATATCTGAAATGCAAAGATATTTCTAAATATGTCACCCTCCTATAAGAGATTGTAGGAACTACCTATAAAATAAATAATATTTTTTAAGTTGTTTCATTATTTTTACTTTCCCTCATATTTTCCAAACAGGAATGTAATTCAAGATACCAAAGTTAAAAGTATCTGATGTTTTTTTAATTTTTTTTATAAAAAATTAAAATATGAATAAAAATATTTTACTGTAACCTCTATGTAGGCCTAAAATAAATTTTAATTGATATTGTAATCTTTAGTTACTTACAGCTTTCAATACCAAAATATGTTTACGAACTTCTAGTAAGCAATACTTTTTTAATTAAATAAACATGTTATCAATTCCTTGATATATTATTGTACGTATATTAAATTAAAACAAGGTTTAAATAATAAATACTGCTGCCCCGGCTTAAAAATTTTCCTTCTATTAATACATGAATTTTTAAAACATAAATTAATTTACTATATTTTTACATTTATGACAATATTATTGAAGAATTTTAATTAATAGGCTATATAGGCTACATTATATTTAGTTCTTTCTTTAGATAAATAAATTATAAAACTCCTTTATAAACAAAGTTGTTTGTGTAAATCACATTGTTTTCCCATGAACTGTTTATTCTTAAGTAAATAACATTTTTGCGCCATTTAAAGAATGGGCTCTTCTGAATGCAACGTATATTTTCATATGTGAAAAGATAGGTTTAACAAAAATATTCCAACTGTTGTAAAATTTTGACCATGACACTTATTCATGGTAATGGTGAGAGAAATTGTCAATGGAAATTGCATGCGTTGAAATTTTAATGGTAAAACATTTTTTTTGAAGGATATAATTTTACTCTAGAAATTACTCGTTTATCACGTGATGCTCCAGTCAGTAAGTCACATTCGATGGTATATATTTGTATTTGTTTGAGTCGCAATCTTAAAACATTTATCAGACACTTCACTGTATTTGAGTTAATCATAAATAACACAATTGCATTTTATTTTAGCCCCAGTTTGTTTCTGAGCAGTCTGCTTACTTCCAGAACATTTAAAATGTCTGGGTGAATCAGTTGTTTTGTTCACTAATATCGTGGCAATCAATAATCTGAGTACAGTAATAATTTCAAATATTGCCAGAATTTGACAGGGTTTTTCCGCTAATATGTGTACGGTTCTTTAAGCCAAACATGCTCAGTCCAGAGTTAAATTGTCAGAGATGGGTTGTTCGATATTTTATCCCTATACCAAATCTATCACACAGTTTGTTTCTACCAGATCATTGCTTAATTGTAGTAGAGGAGGAACAGAATTAGTAGCTCTAAGGAATACTCCTATGTCAACACGAAGTATAAATTTCGCCAATTCACGTTCACCTTCAGAAACTCCCATGTTAGTCGTAAGAATAAATTGTGTAAATTTTGGACAAAGACGTTGACACTTAATAAAAACTTCCGCTGATGCATTTTTTCCACTTTGAGCTAGTACAGGTAATATTTTATGACAGTATTCGCACACTAGTAATAATTTTTTCGCTCAATGGAATATATTTTCTATCATTACATGCTAGATCGCAAAAAATCGATAAATAGTAGAAGGTTCAATAGTTGAAATCATTGGAGCCACTTTCATGATGATAATTCTTACGTTCGATAATCTGATCGCTTGAAAAATGTCAAGTTTGACGCCATTATTGGAGCTATCATACAATGGAATCAGCAACTTAGACATTTCGTGAACTATATGACAACCATCAACCAAACCGATTGCAATTCCGGTAAATGCAACCAATAGGGATTCCAAAATTTCTGAGAGATCTTTATTCATTATTGTTATGTAGCCATAATTTTTCCACAGCCAGCATGTGCATTAAGGTAAAATATTATTTCGTATATGTTTGTATCAAATACGGCTTCAATTAATATAACGCCATTATTAATTTGCTTAATCGTTCAAATTATGATGTTGACTTGCATTATTCAAATAATAAATATCAATTTGACTATCCTGAGATATTATTTTTGGTAGTGGTATTCCCATTGCTATGTATGATGTGTTATGTGTAAGCAAAATGTGTCTAATTTCCAATAAGGCGTGATTCTCAGCTTCAACAAAAGTCATTTCACTTGCGTACTCTTTACATAAAAACACCTAAAATTCTTCCCATAATGCTCTTGCGTTAGTTTGATCATTTGACACCATAAATATGCCCAAGTAATTACCTTAGTTGTCAGGAATGATTATTAGCAATTGCCTATTTCGTGGTGTTGAGCCATTCATTTTCATTTGTTGCTTCAGCTTGTACAACTACAGCTTCTAATAATGTTATATAATGACGTCCGTCTTATGTTAGAATGTCTTCGAATGACTTTGGGCCACGTTCATGAAGGAGAAGAAGTCTCAAGTAAAATAATTAAATATATTCTGGGTTAACCTTATAAAGTCGTGAAAATATATTTTCTGCCCCTCACTGAAGTCAAGCTCATGTTTTAGTATTGTATTTGAAAACCAAATAATGTAACGTATATTTGTAAATAAGTCCGTTTACATTGTGTTTCTTGAATATTCGATGACATGCACTTTGTTGCCTTTTTGAAATATCACTGTTTGTTGATTTGTTAAATAGTAATCTAGACACATTATACTGTGTGACAGGAAGCGCAGGTCATAATAGATTATTTTCCAGGTAGTTTCATTTGAACCTGCCCATCTATTATCTAAAAAAACCTAGAATATTGTCGTAATTGACTTCAATCTTTGAGATGTTTACTTTAACCAAATTGTATCAATCATAGCTTTCGTAGATGTATGTTTATAAATACTTGATGATTTCAAGATTTGTGGTGATCTCAATGTTTTATGTTTGCATTGAATTCAAAAGAAGATATCTGTTGGTTAAAATACGATTGTTATTTCATACGTGTAACCGCAAGCATCAACCTTTAAGATATAATTTTGACACGGATACACAGAATCTCCCTTATTTTTCCAACGGTTCTTTCAGCAAACGATTTTGGAAAATTTTGGAAAATATTTGCAACATTTCTATCTCACTTGCAAGGCGAATCGATGTTTATCAAGACACTTGGTGCATGTAGCATAAGTTTAGTAACAACGGCAAATAAAACTCGATCCGTTTTAAAATTAGCTAGCTCTGGAGGTACTGCTAAATTGATTTAGTGAGGTTCAGGTATTGTGTATTTTTTTATGAAGTGTAATTAGCATATGGTAGGGTGGAATTCTTCCTTTTTGGTAATTCTATGGTATATATCATGGTCTATACATTTCCAAAATGCTAATGTTTTTATTTTGTTTAAAAGTTAATTGAGTTTTGCCTTAAAACTTGAGCAAGAAATTCTGGATGAAATATTTCCCGCACTACTGGCTGGAGATTGGATGTAATTTTAAGCCACTGCGGATTATACGTAAGTGTCATGAAGAGGTTAGGCTTACAGAAGCGCTGAGTAATAGTCATTGTATTAAGATCATTTTGCAGATTTTTTTTAGGATTTCCTGTAAATTACGACGGGGGGAAAACAATATGTCTACTACCCTAAGTATTTTCAGCAGATATAAGATTGAGGTATTGGTCTCTACGTACCTCTGTTCTCTGTGGATGCTGATGCTGTCAAGGCGTGTCCCTTTAATCTTCACCTACAGGTCGACTATTCATTGCAAATATAGTTTCTTGGAGCGGTGAACCAATGACCAACTGGGAAGAACTGCTATGCAATAAGCTGCATAAAATCGTTAATAATGATATTCGTATTGCATTGCCACAACAAATTATGTATGTTGGTATAAAAGTCCATCTTAGTTGGTAAATGTCAAAGGAAACGCCAAGAGACCAATGTTTGGATGAAGTGTTGAAATATGATGAATTTCTTTATTGCATTGATACAAAAATTAGATCTCGTTTTTGGTTATTTTTCTTTGGAGATCAAAATAGATATAAGAGAAATCAACAAAACATACAATCAATAGTTCAGTGTATTCATATAGAGTGGGCGTTGTTCACTTCTCATTTGTAATAGATTCAAAAACTTTCGAAAATACAACTTATGTTTTCTTAAATGCGAATGACAAGTTTCAAATATATAGGTTTCTTTGTTTTGGAGTTCTCGCGTCTACAAACATACATACAGACACACACAAATAAAAATGCATGTCCTATTTGATTTGTATTTTTAAATATAAAGATATTGAATATAAATTTAGTATGGATGAACTAATTTACCAAGTTAGTGTTATGTTAGCCCTACTAATCATTTTTTAAAGAAGCATGGTATATCTAATAATTAGTATTTTTGGATTATTAATTTAATATAAGATCGTTTGATCTTGTGTGATATATTCACGCACGCTGTTTTAAAGCTTCGTTTTGAGATGATTAATGCATCACGTTATTAGCAAAGTTAGTGAAAGTTTGAAACGAGGCCTATTGTGACCCTCCAGGAGTTGGGAAAACATGATAGTTTATTTAATATAAACATCAATCATATCAATGACATTTTTAATCCATAATTAATAACAAAATTGGGTAGAAAAAATTTAATTAGAGAAATATTGAATCTATTATATATTTATTATTATTAACAATATGCTTTGTTTCAATAAAATGTACCTTCGTACACTGTCTAAAATACAAAAATAATATCGTCAAGCTTAAAGTAAAAATATCGTAAATGAAAACTTGAAAAATTTATTTATTTTAGATATTTAACATGCCGTTTATGAACTATGAACTGACTGATTATATCAGCACATGACTTAAAAACTTACTTAAATTTAGAACGGACACAAAATCCAGCCTCTAGCCGTTAATTTTTAAATTTTGCCAGGAATCGATTTCTACAGACTGGAAAGAAATCATTAAAATATAATTTGTTTTGGTGTGATTATTCACTTTAGTCATCTATATAATTTACTCTTGAGACAAAATTAATATTAATACATTCTTATAAAGACTAGTCGTAGTAAAATATTTAAATAAAAATAAATCTTTTTTAAAGAGCACAACATGTAAAATATAACATCAATCTCACAATAGTAGTTTTTTCTAAATAATTGTTTTATTTGCATTTAAAAAATGTATAGAAATACTTAAAGTCATAAGGGATAACAATTTGTATTTCATCTAAACAAAAATGCAATGTATAATTTATAGATCACTAACATTTAATTTTAAATTTATTCTAATAATATTTAAACCAAGTAAATATGCATTTAGCTAAACTGATATAAAAATATAAATGATAACAAAAAAAGATAATTAATAAAGCAAATTTAACACTGCCAACGAAAAAAAAGTTTTATTTTAGAAGCTCAACTACTATTGAAAAGAGCCAATTAGGAGGTTCTAAATGTTGTTATCCGTGTTGTTACCTTCGTTTTGTTAAAGCTGAAATTTCACATACAAAAAAATTTAGAATTCACTTGGAAGCGTTTATTCTAGATCGCTATCAAAACATTATTATTTTGTATATATTTAGGTATCTTCTATATTTTGAAACATAAACCCAACGTTATCTCACTTTTTTATATACATATATTTAAGAAAAGATTTAAAAAATTAACATTAATATTACTATGTGGTGGATTATGTTTCTTATGCAATCATCCAGTTTTTAAAAGAATATATCTTATTTCATTTATTACAAATTATATTAGTTATTTTGAAATTATATTTTCGAAGAAATTATGAATAAACAATTATTATAGTTTCATATCTAACCTCAAAATCAAAGGTAAAAATATATTTAAAAAAATCATGATATCATCAACACGATAACACCCTTAGGTTAATATATTTAACAAGCTAATATCAAGACTGTAACTTCATGACAGAGTACTAAATCCCATTTCCACTTTTTTTACAAGAATTTGTTTCAAATCTAATTACAAACTAAGTGTTTTATTGAACAGAGCAGTAGGCTTAGATAACTCAATCTTGTTTTAAAATTAATAATAAACACAATATAATTTTATTTGTAAGCTAATGAACTCTACATTTAGATATAGATTTAAGATAATTGTTATTATTTGTTTATCATAAAACATCTTATTTTGACACTTAATAATATTTACAGTTTTATCAATAAAGTGTTAAAATATTTTAATATGTGCCCTTATGTCAAAAGATATTTAACAATTACTAATTTTTTAGAGTTAAAAATGAAAAATAAAATTATATCCCCAGAAGGGTAAGCACCCGATCTGATTTGGTTTTAAATAATTGCCCTTAATGAATTGGTTTGAAAACCAAACAAAATGTTTTTAAACAGTTTGTTAAATGACTTAATTCAGTGGCTGAATGGTATAAGGCGTTACTCTCATTTCAAACTGCCTGCTAATAACGGGGAGTGCTTAGTTCGAATCCCGGTAAGATCTACTTAGAGTGATTTTTCCTAGAGGGCTTCCCTTTCTCCTTCTACGCAAATGTATAGTATCCTTATAATGCTTGCTTCATCATCCCTACATCTTTTTATTAATTATTATATATGCGTAAATCCTGAATATTTAGTAAAACATGGGGATAGTAAAAAAAAATATTGAAGGGTAATATCTGCAGAAAGCGTACGATCGTGTGAATAGGAATATGTTATGGAATGTTCTGAGGGTATGTTATGGATGTATAGTTAATAAATGCAATTATGGCAGTGTATGATGGAAGTAAAGCGTGCGTTATGATGGATG
Source organism: Timema bartmani (assembly GCA_902151455.1). Lineage (NCBI taxonomy): Eukaryota > Metazoa > Arthropoda > Insecta > Phasmatodea > Timematidae > Timema > Timema bartmani. The sequence continues at coordinate 370,289 of CABFWB010000067.1, read as the reverse complement.
AAGCCTTGATCGAATGATTTATGACTAAACAGGGTGTTAGTCAAGGTTGTGTTATGTCTCCATGGTCATTTAATGTAGTCATTTATAGATATTTGTGATGACGCAGCTGGTGTACAAATGGACAGTGTGAATGTGAGAGTACTGTTATATGCAGATGATGCCGTATGAGAATGAAAGTGACTCGCAGAATGCATTACATCGTTTGATTGTGGTGACAAGCAGAAAGGATCTTCGTATACATGTCTCCAAAACTAAGATGATAGTTCTTAATAAGGATGGATCAGGAAATGATTGTCAGCTTAGTATCAATGGAAAACTGTCAGAACCAGTGAGTGATTTTTCTGTATCTAGGAGGAATATTCTGTATAAATGGAAAGTTAGCTGGTGAAATCGACAGATGTAGAGTAGTAGGATGTATGAGGACCATTACAAAGAATGAAGTAGTATCAAAAGAAGCAATAAGGGTTGCATATAAAAGTGTGTTGACGCCAACATTGTTTTATGGATGCGAAGTGTGGGTTTATCAGGAGAAAGTCAAGAACAAGGTTAATGCGGTAGGAATGAGATATCTAAGAGGTTGTATGTGAAAATAACTCGGATTGACAGTAAGTAATGAATGGGTGTTGAAGGAGTGTGGTTTGAAAGGGAATCCAGTAATTCAATGTGAAAGAAACCTCTTTTATAGGTCAGGGCATTTTGAAGGGATGAGTGTGGATTGAGTGACGAATCAAATATATTAAAGTAAAGTGTGTGAATCAAAAGGAATGGATAATCCATGTAATAAGTGGCTAAATTTTGTAGGCATATGTGTGAAAAAGAGAAATATTTTAAGAGCTTTAAAAATAAAAGAGCATGTAAGACTTGGTTTATGAATTTTGTTGAAGTGAAGGGAATACGCAAAGATAGCGAGTTTTGAAGAAATATGGTGAGGATGGATAACATACGGAGTTTTTATTTATCTATATGCACAAGTTTATTTCTTTCCTTGTAAGGAAACAGCGTAATTAGGTATATGTATATGTATATGTATACATTATTATAAATATCCACTTTAATTACGCAAACGCTCATAGTATTTTCTAATTTAGTTAGTATTTAATGATCTCAAATACATTAGTTGAAGCATTAAAAGATAAGACAAGGCTAACAATCTTCCTGCTGTTTTATTTTGTCAATTTACTTTCGTTTTTTTTGTTTATTTAGTTTTTACTCGGAGGGCATAAAAACAAAAGGTGGGTAACCTTAACGACAGTCCACGTCAACATCTGAGCTACCCTTTCCCCTTCATCTGTCCCTATCGACCCAGAACGCACCTCTTCATCACGCATGCGCGTGGCTGGCCCATGGTACATTTGTATCTCGCTTGGTATTGTTTGTGGGCAAAGGGTGGGGTGGAAGTTTGATAGGGGGAGTCGGATGGAGGGGAGGGCTTCAGTAACCATAGCAAACGATTCAAACCCACTAGTTTACCGTCTAGAGTCGACGTCAACCAACGACGCCAGTCATCGTTTGTTTTATGGTGTGACGGCTTGCAACTACACGCAACATGTAATCAAATTAATGTGTGTTTTAAAACAATAAACAAATAATTGTCTACAAACATTTGACTTAGTGATTTCTTCTGAATGATAGAAGGTGAGCTATTATTACCATTATTAATCTATGTGATAAATATACTTTTTAACATACTTTAAAATTTAATCATTTATTTAGAGAATATTAAAAAATTGGGTATAAATTATTACGTTGAAAAGAATAATATCAATAAAAATATTAATAAAAGAAAACAGTTTGTTTTAAAGCTATTTCTTGTAAAACAACAATTTAATTTACTAGAAATATCAACTTGAATTTAATACATACATATCAAAATTGTTAATTGCAAAGATGTATTTATATAGTTTACTTATTAGTATTAGATCTAAGCTAACCTTTTTATATAGTTAATTTACAGCCACATATGTTGGCATCTACAGTATATTTTCAAATGAACTGACAATGTTATTTAGGCTTTTATAAATATGTTTAAAGTTAGGCCTATATATTAAACAAATAATACGATATTATTTATGAATATAATATAAATATGTATATTCTACGTAAATTAAGTTTGAAATAATATATTTATCAAGAAGAACACATAATTTATTTTATTTAATATATGATTTTAGAAAAAACTTGTACAAAAGGATTTGTATGAAAAATGTCCTCTTATGTCTATATTAAATCGACATATGTATATGTAACTATGTCAACATATTCATAATCAGTATATTCAAACATAACATATTTATTGAATAAAAATGAACTTTTCAAAATGAACTTATAACCAAACATCCATTGAAAACTCGTTTTTCTAATTATGTGAATTTTTCCATATTATCCTTATTATTTGTAAAACAAATGTTTTAAAAACTATTGTAGATTAAGGTTAGTAGTATTGTATTAATATCACATAAATACCCTTTTAGATTCAGTCCATGACCTTTTTCTTCAACTGTTAAAGACCATAATTGCTTCCTCTTTATTCTTTTTCATCTACTATTTCATGAAAATAATACGTCTTAGTCAGGCTGTTATTTATCCAACTGGTAAACAATGGAACAAATCTAAAATAATATATTAAAATTTGAGTAGATCAGATTTAATCTTGCGTTTGAAACATGAATACACTCTCATTAAGGATTGTACAGGTGTTTTAAGTTTAAATGAGCAATTTAGCTTGCCAATACACTTTTAATGAACTCCCAATTATTCGCAGCACAAAGTTTTAATGACGTTGTGTACTTGTGATGTAGTGGAAGGTCAAGATAGGTCTTCCCATATTAAAGTATTTAGGTTTCATTAGACGAGTTAAAGAATATATAATATTGAAACAAAAACTACAAATGTTTAACCTTTTAGAAAATATTTTCTAAAAAATTTTTGAAAGTAAGGAGTGGTTATAATTAAAATTTAAGACTTAGATAGATTTCTCCAGAAATATATATACAGAATTTAATTTTATAAGTTAAACAGTTACTAGGCTTCTATATGTATTAAGTGAAATTACAAGTCAAAATGTGTGATTAGGATTTAATTCTGGTGAAAAAAACATATTTTCAGATATGAATATTTAACATAAAATTAAAAATGCATCATCAACTGGACTATACACAAGTTGATGAAAAGTCTAAAATATATGTTTACACGTTAAAAATATTGTTACAAAAACTTACAGAAAAACAATATAGTATAGACAAAACAATGCTTTAAGTTCAAATATGTTATGAAGTAAAAAGTATAAAATTTGAATCTAGAGGTTAGCATCAGCCAAATGAATTTTAATGAAGTAATTAAGTGTTGTTATTACAAATACTTTGAAATATACAATATAGTATGAACAAAACAATGTTTAAAGTTCAAATATGTTATGAAGTAGAAAGTATAAAATTTGAATATTGAAGTTAAAATCTGACAAACGAACGTTAATGAAATGATTAAGCAATGTGGAATAATCTAAGTCTTATTTGTTTCCTTGTCCCATTACTCTTTTATGATATCCATTACTGGAAAGATGCTGGATTACTTCATTCCAACATGTTTCAGTACTTATGCTACCATACTCATGGAAATTGAGTCTTTGAGAAAAACACTATTTGTTATTACGATGGCGAGATGTTAATATATACATTTATAGAGCAATCTATCTAAGTTTTAACTTTTAACTAAAAATGTTTAGTTGAATCAAAAATATAGTCCTACTCTGTCACAATATAGTTTGATTAACATTGAAGAAATTTTTTAAACATATATATTCTTAAAATCTTAGACCTATATCTTTTTAAATTTAGGATTTTTAGCTTTTTCACGAAATCAGCCATGTGGAATTTTCTTGCTAGGACGTTGATTAAACAGTCCATGGAATCATATATATATCTAGAGAAGGAACGAAGAACAAACTTATTTTGAGCTGCAATTTAATGCTGCTCAGGATTAAATAGAGGATTGAGGACTTATATTTGTCAAAAAAAGAGGGAAGGTGTTGTTATAAGCTGGTAAATAAGTGGCCTAATAGAGTACTGGTCGTTTTATATTCTCTATTTCTACTTCATTACTGTTATGACTGGAGTTTGATGAGGCTTAAATTGCTTGAGTGCGTTAGTTGAATATGCAACCCATTTAAAAAAAATAATTTATAATAAACAGACATCATTAATCACCACACTAAATTATGAATTTTACACCAAAACTATAATCTTTAGTAAATAATTTTTCAGAAAATTGATATCAATTTTATTTCTTCACATTCTCTAGCCAAAATTAATGATAGTTTTTACTATCTCACAATCTTAAAGGATGAGAAAGTATTTTGCTAGTAAAAAAAATCGAGCTCGAGATTTTGATGAATCTCGACGTTTCATGACCCCCCGAATCCGAAAAAGTTGTTTTTTAATTTCCAACTGTCTGTCTGTCTGTTTGTACCTCCAACTAGAGCCTAAACTATTTCACCGATCAGGCTTAAATTTGGTATCTAGAGTTTTCATAGGGTTGCCCCTAGGGTTTTTTGGAATTGGATATCTAACCCTAAAATTAAGGCTAGTTTACTGAAGGGGAAAAAGAGAAAAAGCCGATTTCCTCAAATTTGGCTCTAAAGATTTTGATTAAATTTCATTTGAAAACATTTATAAATCTTCTAAACAAAATGGCTACTCTCAATAATTCGGCAAAATAACCTTAAGGGCTCCGGTCAGATGCGTAAATTCTCGTTTTTTATCATATATCCGAAACTATTTGAGATATGAGATTATTTATAATCACAAATATGTATATCTATTTTTAATACAAATATTTTAATACAAACATATTTTTATACAACCAATAACTTTCAAGCTATACGCAATTATATATATATTTTTTAAATTTTCGAACAGATAAAGTATTGCGACCATAAAAATAATCTAACCCGAAATGTTGATGGATGTCGACGTTTCATGACCCCACGGACCCTAAATTGGGTTTTTTCAATGCCGTCTGTCTATGTGTTTATCTTAACCTAAAATTAATAGCAGTTTACTAGAGGATGAAAAGAGAAAAATTCACTGTTCTCAAAATCAGTTATAACGATTCTATCTTTCTTATTTTAGACTCAATAGTCAATAATTACCTATTTAATTGGTCAAAATGTATAAAAGAAAAATTTAATAGCAATGCGATAATCATAAGATGTGCATTCCCTAGTAAAATGAAGAATATTTTAATCATAACCCAAAATTTTTGTACGAAATGTTGACCCTCGGGGGCCCAATATCTTTTTTTATTGGTTCAAATATACAAATGAAAACATTAATTAATTCTATAAAAATAAAATTATGAAATTTAAAACTTGAGTAAAAAAAGTTTTACGTATGTCTAGCGCAATTTGTTCTCTGGTTTGCTTGTGTATATTATGTCACGAGTTTTGAGTAAATATCTCCTTTTCTAAACAATAGAGCGAGAAAGTTTGTGCGGAGTTCCATACAATTTATTTCTTATAAGACTACTGGCATTAATCTTAGAATAAGTCAAGGAGTTAGTCTGATATAAAATATTGAAACATTTTTATACATTAATTATTTTTTATAAATTTCAACATTTTGTCAAACTTGAAATTGTTTATGAATATCTAATTTTTAGTGACATAACTATTTTAATAGATGCACTGTTTAAATAAACGTAACTCAATAATATTTTCGGTGAAGCTTATTTTTCAAATTCTACATTTTTTAAAAGCCCTTAGTATTGGGATATGTGAGACAAAAACAAATTGATTTTGTATTCTCTACAACATTAAAAATTATTTTTCTACGTTTTAGATGAATTTGAACTAATTGGATGACATTAAATCTATTTAAAATCTGTATTATATATATAATAGCAACCTTCTAACAATTGTGTTCAAAGAATTCAAAGTTTCTAGGTTTATAATATTCTGCAATCTTAATTAATATAGCAAATTGTGTCACTGTGAAACCCCTAGTTAATTTTAAAATTAATTAAAAAATATTTCAATTATGAATTTAAATTTTGTGAGGTTACACATAGTTTAAGGTCACAAAATAATCAAATTTCCATTACTGAAAAATGTGGAAAGATTTTCATAATTAAATAAATAATATGAGATATCACAAAAAACTTAATATTAAGTCGAGTTGATGACTATTTTTACAGCCTCTTACAACCTGTATTGTGAATAGGCTTTTTAATTACGATAATACCCTACGAATAAAGATGGTACAATGTAGAGGTAAATGTGCCCACGCTTGCATTAAAAATAGTAGGACACATTTGTGTGAAAAACATCATGAAAACACATAAACGGAATTTAAACCTGAAGCATTATACAACCAGAAAATAGGATTATTTTTCTACGTTTTAGATGAATTTGAACTAATTGGATGACATTAAATCTATTTAAAATCTGTATTATATATATAATAGCAACCTTCTAACAATTGTGTTCAAAGAATTCAAAGTTTCTAGGTTTATAATATTCTGCAATCTTAATTAATATAGCAAATTGTGTCACTGTGAAACCCCTAGTTAATTTTAAAATTAATTAAAAAATATTTCAATTATGAATTTAAATTTTGTGAGGTTACACATAGTTTAAGGTCACAAAATAATCAAATTTCCATTACTGAAAAATGTGGAAAGATTTTCATAATTAAATAAATAATATGAGATATCACAAAAAACTTAATATTAAGTCGAGTTGATGACTATTTTTACAGCCTCTTACAACCTGTATTGTGAATAGGCTTTTTAATTACGATAATACCCTACGAATAAAGATGGTACAATGTAGAGGTAAATGTGCCCACGCTTGCATTAAAAATAGTAGGACACATTTGTGTGAAAAACATCATGAAAACACATAAACGGAATTTAAACCTGAAGCATTATACAACCAGAAAATAGGATTATATGAGATTTACATTTAACTTACGTAGTCAATGATGAGGGTTTGTTGACGTTTAAGGTTGGAGTATATGGAACACGAGATAAGGGCAGTGTTTATGGAGTTTTTATGTTAAAACTTCTTTTAAAAATAATAAATAAAATATTACTCCACAAGAAACACGGAGTTTAATTTTCTTTACATGGTGATATCAACAGTAATTGTTAAATATCTGTCATGAGCATAGCGGCATCAGATTAGAAACTTTTTAAATGAAAAGAAAAATTTCTCATTTAATTCCAGGAAACCTTTGACATGAATTAAAGAGCTGTCGGGGTCACCATGTGAAGAAAATTAAAGTATATTTTCGTATTGAAGAATCATTTAGGTTTTTTTTAATAAAAGAATGTTTTTATATAAATCTACAAAAATACTCCCCCTAAATCGTAGACTCCAAACCTCAATAAATAATACTGTTTTGTATATTGTGTTACAAATTTTTCCAACTTAAATGTTTCAATATTGATTGATTCTTATAATTTTGATACAGTTAAAAATACTTCATAATTTGTATTTATTTTTTATAATATTTATAAATGTCATAAGTTATTGTTTGGAAAAACAATTTTCTATAATTTTATTTCCAATAAATAGGTGTAATGGAGATATGTAATTAAAGGTTTATGATATTTTAATATCGTTGAACATGTATGAAATCATATTATTTTAATAAATTAGCTCAGAAAATCTCGCTAAGGGAAGATCCCATACCAAATGTATACATTATAAATGTTAATAAACTATTTACACTAATCGCTAAATAAAACATTTCACAACGTTACCATAAAACACGATTAAATTAGAATAAGATTAATTTTTCAATCTCATAGGTTTTTAATATAACTTTACTACAACTATTTATGTTAAAATGATATGAGGCCAGATAGCTAAGTAAAGTATATTTATATTCTACTCATTAACTTATGAGATTTAATGATTATAAACTCAGTTGGTAACATTTTAACCAAGCCTTACTTTTAAAAATGTCTTATATACGAGTGATTGAGCACTCTATTAAAAACTGAGTCAATACATTTACCCTGTGTTATTATGAATGAAAAAAATAATAGTAGTTTTTTTTAGAACCTTTAATTACTACCCGTACGGGCTATACAATAATGTATTAATCACGCTAATGGTTTTAGGGATTAAGAATCATAAAAAAAACTGCATATATGTTGTAATTAGGAATGTACAGTCATTTTTCGAACTATTTAAGTACGAACTTGTTTTAACTTGCTAGCTCTATTTTTGCAACTCAACCAAAAAACTTATCAGAATGTGGTGTTTTGTATGCAAGTCATGATCGTTTCCCAATATCATGCACTCCGCCTGCCACGCGATTGAAAGCAAACTGCCATACAAAGTAGCACGCCAGGTTTCATATCTGCATGGAAAGGGGCGTTATATTCGTTCAAATGATAAGACAAATAATATTATATAAATGCAAATAATAAATCACACATACAACTGATAGGGTCGGGTTTTACCAATAGCTGGCCCGTATACAGGATATAGGACTAACGTGCCTAGTTGCTGAGCTTTGAAAACTACACCAAGCACACTCAATTGGCAGAAGAGCATATACTCTTATATTGTTCAATGCTGATATGGCGCAGTATGACAATATAAAATATATGCATATTATGAACGTAAATATGATCAGTAGTTACACTAATAATAGTAATATTGGACATTTTTGCAACAATTCAAGACCTATATCCAAGATATATTTCTCCTACAGTCAATCATCCATGTCACATCGTTCCAAAATTCTTTCCCCACATTCACCGTACTTTCAATATGAATGTCAATAAAATACTTTATTAGAAATATTTATAATTCAACTCCATCAGCATTAGTTATCCATAATATCGTAGAATTTTGCGTAGTCAATCAACACTAGTGTATTACATGACTAATTTTAATCCAAATACTACTATGATACTTCATGATACAACGGACCTTTATGTGCAAATATCCTTACAGTTAATTTGTTTTTTATAATATAAGAATATTAGGTTTTCTTTTTTTAATAAAAGGTTTGATGATAGAAAATGTTTTACTTACTTTTGCAAATGCCTCTAATGCTTCTATAATCACTGCACACATTTTAGGAATTATTCTGGAATGTAGTTATTAGATAGTTAAACACCTAAGTAATATTGCGAATATAATATCCACGGGAGGACTGTGTTTTGTATTTTGCATATTTCTTTACCATTCCTTGAATGTTAAAATTCAAAATCTGGGTATGACATGTGACAAACTGTAACAGAACACATCTACTATCTGATTTTTAATCAGTAAGTAGCACCATCGAATTTCTCGTCTTCAAAAAACTTGAGATAAAAAATCAATGTTTTCTCTCCTTTTCATTTCTTTTTTCTGAATTAAATAATTCATTACCATACATTATACAGGAAAGAAAGGCAATATCTTTCAATCTGGTAAAATTTTTATTAGCTACTGCACGTACGCACACTTTAATCAATGACAAATATTTGCAAACTCAATATTATATTCAAACCAGGGTCCAATGGAGACACACCTAAAATAAATTTTTGCAAATAATAAAAAGCATTCGTGAACATTTGTAAATGATTACTTAAAATATTTTTGGGAGGATTTTTGACTTATTAATTTAATCAACATTTTTCCGGGAGCCACAATTAAGCTTTCCGCACACTGGATTGGGCCGGAACGGAACGATTGAAACGGAACGCATCCGACATATTTACTTCCTACATTTTAATGGCTTAGATAGGACCGGAAACATCATATTTGGATCAGAACGGAACAATTCGGTTTTCCAGGAGGGAATATATTGACAGATATCAATGGATTCCCAATAAATGCGCATGCGTCCTCTGCGCTGAACTATTGCATAATCTACACTCGCGCTCAGATTTGTATGTTTATGTTCGTTTCCTGTTTCTTGGCCAGTTTTTCTTGTGTAAAAAAAGTTTTATAGATGAAGAAATAATCAATTTATTTCAACACTACCCACTAATGTATGAATTTGTCAAAACACATTAGCATGACTGTGCTAAAAAGGAGAATGCTTAGGAGGAAATCCCGGAAATGATATGTTGTTGTATGTCATGCACTCAATTAATTTTGAGGCCACTTCTTCTTCCTATTTATTGGAATTGGCATCAATGCACAGAAAAACTACCATTACCTGCTCTTCACTGCTGTTATCAATCACTATCATCAAATCACTAAAATAGATGCACATTTTTGGTTGCTGTCTTCCGACTGACATGAATTGAATTCCGAACCAATGTGTGGACAAAACTCGTTTCCGTTCGTAGGGTTTTGATTCCAACCGTTCCGATATGTTCTGATCCAGTTTAGTGTATGGCAAGCTTTTGATGGATGAAGAGCGTATAGCACAAATAAAGGCAGTATGTGGAGTTATTCAGAATGGATAATTTATCTTTCACAGGGTGCACGAAATCAATATGCTGAATCAGTTTTATGCCTTCATTGACGTCAGTTGTAAACACTCCCAACAACTTTTATGATATATAAACAAAATAATGAGTTCTAAAAATGTTATATACTGAACTAAAATTTAAACTCTATTTAGATGTTAGTGAATGTGAACAGAATTTTTTGTTTAATAATGTAACTTAAAAAGGTAGCTATATTCCAAAGAAAACATTAATGGCAATTTTTGTTTACATTGAATATGTGTCCATTTTTATATTCCCCACAAACCCTCCACCTTTATAACAAAAAATAATTTACACGCTATATAAAAATAAATCGAAAATCAAATCTAGTACGGATGTTTCCGTAAGTAAGTGAACATAATTCAATGAATTTAAATTTAATTTTAAAATTATACATGGACACTTAAAATGAACTTTTTATAACAAATATGATTAAGATAACCAATAAAATAAACTCTCTTGGGGTATAGTATTTGAATCTACCAACATAACACTCGTTGGAAATTATCAAAGCTGTATGAAAAGATCAAGCTTCCACAAACTAATTGTATAAGATAACGTCTGGGATGTAATTAGTATCTCTTAAACGTTCTGAGACATGTTAATTTCTTTTTTAAATTCTGATTAGTATTTTGTTCACATCTTGGTTTGATATATTTACGCTAATGTTATATTTATTAATATAAAACATATTTTCTAGACTATTGTTACATAAAACAACATCCTTAATAAAATTTGAGTATTCTTTAAACAATATTTGAGTAATTTGATTTCAAAAGAGAGCTTAGACAGTGCAAGATTAAGGGGAAGGAGGCTACGGCCTAGAATATCCACTACTTTTTTTTTAAGGGGTCCCATATCCTGTGTCAGTCTGAAATGTCTCATGCGTAAAAAAGCTTTCAACATTTATCCAAAGTTAGGAGTCACTTACAACTTGGTGATAGCGTCAGGTACTAATTTTTTTTTTGTTGCAAAATATATTTTCAACCCTCTTGTGAATTTGGTAATGTTCATGAAACTCTTTTAGTCATTTAGTCACTTGTAGTCTACACGTTTCTATTATGTTACAATCAGAGGTGTTCTAAATCAAGAACAATGTCCGATACCACTCTTTCGTATCATGAGCAAATAAGCACTATGATATTCGACTAACCCAATGAAAGGTGATTGGAGTTGAACTATGGTCCCACCTGCGTGAAAGCCAGAGAGCAAGACCACGTGACCTGACCTCTAGCGCCACACACGGTGGGACCAGAGTACAAGAACGCACGGTGACTGTAGATTAGGGATGTGAAAAAAGTATCGATACTTTACTTATATCGATATTTTCCTTTTGATGCTTTTTTTTTTCTACTCAATACTTTTACTGATTTTAGTACTCACACTTCGGTATCGGATTGGTATCGAAAGAAATAACTTTTTTGTTAACTTCACTCATGCTGGGATTAAATGTTTACTAGGGTGGACTATGGTGGAAGAACAAATGAGAGTATTTCTCAATCCTCATTCTATTTCTGCAAAGCCTGCATTCAATCTCGTTTAGTGCATCATAATTTATAGCTGCTATTTATGTTTATTCATCAATACAGTCACCTGACCGGTTGACGGGATGAGTGGAGACCAGTCTACTACCCCTACTTTATCAATGATTACGGTCATCATAAAATAAATAAGCTTTTGTATGACTCAATGAACTCACAAAGTGCTCCAAGCAGACGAAGTAGAAAAGTTGATGTGCAGTTGAACCAGGGCATAGCGTCCATTCTTCTATTGTTTGTCAATAGTTAATATACTATCTTCATAAAGTATATAAACGATGATTGTAGTTAAAAAATGGCATCTCCCGGAAATGAATTTAGGGAGTTTTTTTTAAAAAAGTTGGATAGTGAAAAAGCATCTTATTAAAATTGTTTTAAAGTATTAAAAACCATTATAGTTTTAAGTCTTTAAATAAAAAGATATATTTTTACTATGCATTAATTGAGATTTTTATAAGCCCTACGTCTTACTAACTGTTCAGGTTATACGCTAATGTACTAATTACACTAATGGGCTTAGGATTATGTAGGCTTAATTAAGAGGCAATGCACCAGTAGGTGCGTGGAGGGAGAGTGGAAAGCCATTTAGGAAACCACCCTCAGTGCACCTGACCAGGATTGAAATCCGATCTCCTCGTCTTCGACAGTCTAGTCCAACACGAGATTAGCGCGTTAGATCACGGAGTCACCGAAGCGGGTAAGAGATTATTTTTACTAGTTTAAAAAAACACATTTTTCCAGATTAAAATTTCTATACCGATACCCACTGTTATTGATACTTTTCTTTAGATACTAGTACGGTATCAATATTTTTCTTCCAATACTTTTAATGAGTACAGTATCGATACTTTTCTTTCAATACCACATCACTACTGTAGAGTGACTTTATACTCTACGTTTTTCTGTTGCGGTGGCTGAGCAGAAATATTTGCGAAGGAATTTTTGAAAAATTGGAGGCTATTTAACATATGACTATGGTGCTATTTTCAACTCACTTCTTATTTTATAGTAAAATATTACCATACAATGTTGATTCATAGTTTCTTACCAATTAAGATTTAGATTTCAGTGATGGAAAAAAATTACCCCAGTGGTGGTTAAAAAGGTAAGTTAAAAGAATAAAAAGTAAAACAAGTGAAAAACTAACAAAAAATGCTTTTTTTGTGTGTGTTAAAAGGATCAACATTGATATAATTTGTGGAGAAACTTATTGAAAATTAAAATCAACATATTTTTCTACAAGTAAATGGTAGCTATATTAGGTTTTTAAGAGAAGTCTGCTTATTATTATGAAATTAAAAAGATATTGTTGTTTGGCACTGGTACAACACATTTACTGAAGTATTATATAAAGGTTTGGGTCTCTTACAGGAGACAAGTAATAAATGAGGCACTAAATTATTAAATAGCCCAGGGCCCCCACACTTATTACTCTAACATGGCCTGGAAGAACTCCTAACTACTGTAGAAGAAAATTATAAGGTGAAATGCTTGAAAATTTTGTTTTTATAAATATGAATAACTAATTTTTCAAAATAAATAGTTATGATAATTGGTTTGCCAACAGATTTTTAAAATTAATGTTGCTATATCAGATATTATTAATACTAAGTAACATTATAAATATATGTTTTGATATAGTATAAATGAAATATGCCTACAATGTCTCTTAAAGAGTGGCTTAACAAGGTTTTAAATTTATTTTAATTATGAGCGTAAGTCTGAAATTGTAAAATCTATTTTTGGGTAAGATACATTTTTTGTTTTGAATGGGGGGTATAAAGTAAAAATTAATTCTTTTAATGGTAAAACTAGTTAATTATGGTATAATTAATGTAAAATACATCAGTAATGTATTCATAATGAATTGCACCGTTATTTGTATGATCAATGAATTAAATATATTTTATTGATTAAAATAACCTCAAAGAAAAGCTGAATTTCCTAATCTATGGCATTAGGAACTAGATAGTCCATTTCCACACTTAAAGTACTAGGCTACCTATCACTATTTGGAGCTAATTATATCCAGTCTACCTTAATTGCACCCCATCCCTCCCTATCAACTCCACTTCATTAAACCCTATATATTTCAGACCAATTTATAGAAAAACTAGCCGTTAATATTCTCAAATAAAATATTCTTTAAGATCTATTCAATCTATTATGATAGTTAATGGTATAAGTATTCATATTATTTATACTATTGCTAATATACTTTAAAAAATAAAAAGTTTAAAAAATATAACTCTTTCATACATTGTTATAATAGAGTTAAATTAATTATAATAATGACAATTTTACGAATACTTATACTATTAATTATTATTCCTTGTTTTTCTTTGAACACTTTTAGAATATATTTAGATCTATTTGGAGCGCAAATATCGTACTAACCATATATAGTATATACAAAATGCATGTAGATAAAATATTACTTAAGGGAATTAATTAAATTAAGGCTCTTAAATTTTCAAAAGCTTAAACCACATGGATTTGTTTAGCAATGCATTAAAAGAGATATCATATTTTTTAAATCGTCAAATGATATTATTCTTTTAGGGAACTTACAATACATAACTTAAACCCTCATCACAAAAACTCATTGATATATTTGAACGTACAGAAAATGTGGTTTTGTTGTTATTCATTAAAATCAATGAGAATTTACGTGAATAATTTAGTAGCCTTCTGAGTATGTAATCACGATAGTTTCCATCAACATTGAAAGAGGAAATAGTTTTGTGGTATTATCTTGAAAATAAAAGGGTTTGAATGAATAAAAGTCAGGTTGCTAAGCGTTGTAATTACAGCACTGTCTGTATAAAGGAGACCACATTAAATTAATATAAATTAGTTGGAAAATTACACCTGGAGATGGGAATCGAGCCCGGGACCTTTGTATTAGCGTGTTAATCAGTGGTAGAGTGTTTTTTGTTACGATTAACCAAGGGCTCCATGATATAATCCCGTGTCAAGTGGTAATTTTTAAACTAATTTAATTTAATTTAAATAGGTTTGGTTTATCACCTGCTAAAACAATACATAATCTTCGGAAGTAACAATGATACAAATTAAAGAACGAATAAAAATACTAGATAAGCAACTAAATTAGGCACGTTATTCTTTGAGTGAGAGATAATTATCCTCTTGTTTAATTAACATCAAATATATATGTATATATATATCATGTAGAGTACTAATTTAAACTAGGGTTCGATGAATAACTTAACGTCATAAATGTGAAGTAAACTTTATAGCTTCCTATTAGAAAAGAACCATGTGATTAATATATGGGTAGAAGAGTTTTTAATTTTTTCAAACATGTCAAACGAAAGGTCTAACATTTTATTATCCAAAATTAGTGCACACAATTTTTTTTTAAAGCATTAATTTTTTTATATATTTAAAAACTATATTAAACACATTTAAACTCTTAATTTTATTGTTCATAGTGTAAGGCTTATACATTTTTGTACTACATATTAGTACCAATTAATGTTATACGAATAAATTAATTATGCAAATGTAATAAGTATAAGAAAAGTAAAATTAAAAAAATATTGTGATCATATTTGCGTGGAAGGAGAAGGACAAACTATCAAAGTTAAAGTTTCTAAGTGTCCTGGAATTAGAATTTAGCTCCTACCTCCCTATCACTGGTGACCGGGCCAAGAATGGAATTATCATTTAAGTTAAAGCTATGATATCTTAAGTCTCAAGCTAAATATCTTTGCACAATTATAGTTTATCCAGATCCACCACACTATTAATTTACTGACCAAAAATATTTAATTTCATATGTCGATTATTGACTTAACCTTAAATAATTATGAATGATTATCAGCATAATATATACCTGGGAAAATAATGAGTCAAAGCTCGATACACTTAGTAAAAGCTACTAATTTTAATTCTAATATAAATTATAAATATATAAAAATTATATTTGCAAGCAGAACTTAATCCGTTATTAGAATCATTTCTACGCCTTAAATTATGAATATTAACGACCAGAACTTCACCCTGTATGAATTAAATTTTTGTGGTAAAAATAAATTTATTTCTAAAGTTAACAGTTCAAATTTATTAATAATCTTATTAATGACTCCCCAAAATATTTTCATAAATGTATTGGGGTTTTAGGGCTTTGTCAATAAACTTTTAACATTGGTTGACTTTACCATAAAAATAACATGAAAGTTTTCCAGCAGTATTTGTCCTAGAACATAGAATTATAAGTTTCAGAAATCACAGAGATTTTCCAAAATAAATAATTAAAATTGTTATTTTAAAATTAAAATCATTATTAGCAGGTGAATATTTCAAACACTTGTGGAATTTTAAAAGAAGTTTAAAAGTTCTGGTAGAACTTATCATGTTATTGTTTAAAATATATTATATGTAAAGCTATACAAGAGAGTTAGTTACATACTATATAAGGGTTCAGTTATTTAAAACGATTAATATGACTTTTTTACCTTAATATGGTCAGTCCTGCTTCATTGGCAGAACGGTTCCTAAGGAATCACTTTTGCAATAGATTATATTATACTTTGATTGATGGGTGGTCAAATACCTGCTGGGCTTACTGAGGTTGTTTTTTTTCCTTAATGGGTTTGACTCTACCTACACGCAAATGTGGATAAATTTCCTCTAACACTTGAGCGTAGCCTTAATATAAATATAGCTCCAACAGGTACGTATTACTAAAAATTATCAGAGATATAAAAAATTATTCAAATCATTTTTGCAAATAATTCTGTTGCGGTTACGGGCAAGAAGATTTATATTTTATTTATAATATACAGAGGATATTTAAAATACCGATACCGTAAATTGATAGTAGAATGCTAACACAAATGGAAGATAGAAAACATCCTAAAACTGACAAAGGTTAATTCATAATAGAGGTGACATTGAAACTTTAAAAAATAAAATGTTTTCTCTCGTTTCCATTGATGGCTGTATTTGATCACAGTCAATATCAAACATGGGTATCCTACTACCACTTTGACAAGCAGCTTGGCATAACACTTTCAATAGAAGTTCAAGTTCGTTCACGCTTCAAATATTCCAGAGAGAAATATTTTATTTTGAGTTTTAAAAGTTTCGATCGATAACCGTGTGGTTATTATAAAGTCCAACCTATTTTTCTATATTTATATTACACTCAATTATTTAATGAAATCTTTGTAAGTTGTTTAAAAGACCCACGTGGCTTAATACATCTTAACTTCAAAAAGGTAAATGAGTTGTGTTCTATTTATACTTTAAGAATTAAAACAAACATAAAATCTACTGTTAATGAATATATATTTAAAATTTAGTTCCCTTTAAATAAAATACTATTTCTTTTAAGATTACAATTTTTTACTCTCTTTAAGTTACGTAACATTAACATAAACCTTGGTAATTGTTTAAATCCATTATTTTACAAAATACTATTTTTATTTCTAAATATTATTGTAATTTTAACCAAAGACAAAATAATAACACATTCAAAATTGAAACATATTTTTCTTATTAATTACTGCAATAACGTTTTATACAAGTATCCAAGTAAGACATTCTATATTAATTTGTAAATTTCTTAATATTAATATCAATTACTATTTCCAGCTTGTAGCCTGGGTCAGATTTTTATTTGGGCTATATATTTTCCACTACCGTTTGGCTAAGTATTATAATCTAATTTAAGACTAGGACAGACACAACATCCTGTCCCACACCGTTATCTAATCGCTGTGAAAGGGTAAACCCACATTTCAACCAAGAAAAAGTTTTCTGCCATGACGGGAATCGATATTAATTATATATTTATTTATTTTTAACACCATGTATCACTACTCGTTCGGCTTATAAGCTTAAGTACTAATTACGCTAGTGGTTTTAGGGATTTGACAGGATATAGTTGGAGGATATGTATTCATATTTGCGTGTAGTAAGAGTGGAAACAATTTTGTAAAAAAAGAAAACTGTCCTTATACACTCAGCCGTGATTCAAACCTTGATCTCCCCGTCATTGGTTGTCTAGTCTACTGCTAGAAGGAACCTTAGACCGTGCTGCCACCAAAGTTGACGATGTTAATTATTAACATAATAATAATAATAATAATAATAACTACAACTAGATGACACATGGATGTTAGAGAGAAATATTAGGGTCTAATGTAATACAAACAGTATACACATGTGTATTTAAACATTTGTATTTATTTCAATTTACAATATAAAATGTCCGTGTTATTGTATTAGATTAGAAAAATATATTTAAATATAATTTAATTAACTTTCTAATGATGTAAAAAAGTTTAATGAAATTTTTAATAAATAAAACTATTGATTCTAATAATAATTATAATATATTAAAATTATTATTAATTTGTAATAAAAAAAATGATTAAGTTGTATGTTGTATGTTTCTTAGCTAGCAAAGCAAAATGTTATTTTTATATAAATCAATTTTCTATTAAATTCCTTTAAAGATTAAATAATATATGTATTCAAAAAATTAAACATGGCTTTATGAAAAGACATAAGGTTTTTGTATCAAAGTACTTTAAACAAATATTAAACAAAACCGGGTGTTTACCCAACTTTGGTGTACATCATAACCTAACTGCGGTCGTTTACGAAACAATACTAAACTCCATTCAAAATCCCAGAGTCTAAACTCAGGAAACAATACGTGTCACAGAGGTACAGAACAACTTGTATGTTCTCCCTCACTTCCTTCCACCCCCATTTCCCAACACTCTACTAACTTTCACTCCCCAGGGAGTCCGGAAAGTTTCGAGAATCGGCCAACCTAAACGATGGGGTCGGGTGAACGGAAAGTTATAAGGAAGCTTGAATGCACGAGGGAAATAGGACCAGGATAACGACAGTTAGTAAAAAAAAAAA
>CABFWB010000067.1:308110-329923 GCA_902151455.1 Timema bartmani | reverse complement strand
CATACATACATACATACATACATGCATACATACACGCATACATGCATACATACATGCATACATACATACATAACATACATGCATGTATACATGCATATAAACATGAATACATACATACGTACATACATACATACATACATACATACATACGTACATACATACGTACATACGTACATACATACATACATACGTACATACGTACATACATACATGCATGCATGCATACATTCATAGAGGCATGCAGGCATACATGCATACTTACATGCATACATACATGCATACATACATGCATACATATATGAATAAATACATACATGCATACATATATGAATAAATACATACATACATGCATATAAACAAACATATTCTATGGCTATGGAATATAGGAGGTAAATATTTTTTCTAGGGTTTTAAGGGTTGTTCCAAGTGCCCGGGACCAAATTTATTCCTGTAAGCCACGATATTCAAGAGGGCAGTACGTAATCCCTAAAAAAGTAAAAAAGGCGAATCTTCTACACGTGGTTTAATCGTTTTACTTTACTCGCCTGATCTTTTCTGGTCGGAAAACTTATATCTGGGTTCAATCAGTTGAACCATCAAAATCCATTCATATACCTTTGGTACTGATCATTTGCAGTAGAACTTCGCTGCTATTCCATCAGCTGCTTTGCTGATACGGTTGACTCTATATACCACTCTCTTTCTCTCTTGGATCTTGTACGATATTTGGGCATCTATTATTGTTGTAGTGTACCGTATGGGCTTTTAATGGATGTGTCTAGTATTTATTCCATATTTCCGTGATAATTTGAACATAAGTTTTCTCCCACTAGCACGATTTCTCACTCAAGATTAATTGGTAGGATAGATCCATGCCTAATCAATATTTTGGGTTGC
This sequence comes from Timema bartmani, assembly GCA_902151455.1. Classification (NCBI taxonomy): domain Eukaryota; kingdom Metazoa; phylum Arthropoda; class Insecta; order Phasmatodea; family Timematidae; genus Timema; species Timema bartmani. Next base: position 329,026 of record CABFWB010000067.1, on the reverse strand, counting down.
GTTCTCTTGTAACCCTCATGAAGGCTAACTGAAGCCATTAGCCACGTGATATTGGAATACAACTACCTCTGTTGTACGTTATGAAATGCTATTAGGTTACTCTTCAGGTTTCTGTCAAAGCATTTAATAAGGTAGGGGCTGGGATAATAGGGTATCGTGCTGAAATGACTTATCCCCACTCGTGAATCACATGTCTTAAAATATATTATATCTGAATTAAATAGCGTTATTTGATACTATGTTACATGGTTGTCCTCAGTTTCTGTATATATAATTGCTTAACAATTCCCCTGAGGTGTTTTGCGTTGGCCGCCTTAACTGAAACAGGCGACACGAGTTTCTAGAACGCGTTTAATACTGTACACGAGTAGATGTAGTTTTCTTTCATTCGTGGTAGGTGGACAAAGATGTCTACGAACTGTATTTCCATTGGACATCTGGCTACTTCCGACGTCAGCTCTCCATTATTCGTGCTTAGAGCAGGTTTTGACTGCTAACACGTATTGAAACTTCAGACTAGATCGCGTTTCTATTTATTATTATTCTTTCAAAAAATAGGTTTCTAATTTTACCGATAATTCTTGGGTTTTTTCTAAATGTGCTTCTATTGGATTTTATGGTTTCACTTAAACATTTATGCACTTTTATTTTGGAGGTTCTTTACTTTCCATTTTGAGTTTTCTAACGGTTTGACCAAAAGGAGACCTTCACTTAACTTTAAGTCAACCAATGATTCTCCTTGTGTCGTTTTTCTGTAAATTTATTCTAAAGTCTGTTCAGCGTAGGAATTGTTTTTTGAAAGGCCTTTTTCCCTACCAGAAAGCTATTATATGGTAGGATATTGGTAGGAAAAAAGACCTTTCAGAGAGTAATTCCTACCTTGAATGGAGTAGTATGGGGTCACTTCGTTGGGTTTCACGTATGGGATTGAATAATTCTGGTATGTGTCCAAGTATCACTTAAGTTTGTGGTGGGTTAAATATCGTTAATCGGGTTAATTTGTTTTCTCTTCTATGTTTACCTGAACATACGTGACAACCAGCCTGCGAATACGTTACGTCTGTTCCTCCTATTATAAGACTAAAATAAAAATCCAATACTAACAACTGTGTTATCCATACAACGACCTTTCTTACTTGCCGAGGATGCCGGAGTAACTAAGTCACTGCTTTATTGTCTCAATGTTGTTCGAAATTACTTTGTTACAAAATATTGCCCAAGCCTTTCTTTTACCAAAACTACGGCCAGCGTTTCTAATTCCAAGGGTAAGGTATTTGCTTTCATGATAATGCAGAGTCCTACTGGCGTAAGTGATGGGTTGAAAGTTCTCCTCTGTCATTTTCCATATATTGGTTGTATCTTCTGGTGTTCGTTGACGTTTTTTTTGGAATATCCTGTGCGACTCTATCTTTATACTCTGTCCGATATTGATCTATTAATCTCGTCTGGTATTTTTTTCAAAGTTGTTCACACTTGTTTGTAGCTCAACACATAAATGTATTTGGTGATGTACAAACACTGTGAAACCCTTCTCCCCTTTTGATTTATGTCGTGGGTAAATTTAGGCAGGCTCGGACTTAGAGTGCTAGGCACTCTGGGCATATTAAATCTTGGTGCCTTCCACCATCCCTGCATTCCCTTATCGTAAGTGAAGTCTACAAAATATATATTTTTAATACTCAATATTAAGAGTGGTTTTTGGAATTATTATTAATTTTGGAATTATACCAGTTATTAAAATCAAAATATTCAATTAACATGAAGAATAATACTACAGTAACAACAATGTTGATGTAAAATATTAGTATTTTATGAACTTACTTTATTACTTTAGCCAAATTACGTTATTTTCTATCTCCCTCTTCCTAAATTCTGCTCTACTAAGTTTTTTAAACTATAAAGAATATAATAACAGAAATGTTATGTTATGATATTGAAAACAAAACATCGCAAGAACGCATACACTAAGGTTAGAAAAACAAACGAGAACAACTATAGCTTTCGACGCGAACAATGCAACCATATTCTGCCAATTAAAAGATCGGATTCACGCTAGACGGCAGCACAGTCAGTATATTCACATCGTGCCAATATTAAATTAGGAGTATGGACGATATTTTTATCTACAGTGTTTGATATCACAGGGTTACTATAGTGACTTTATCCAATGGTCGTAATGGGGTGCCAACTTTAATATAGCAACTTCCCAAAGTTTTCAATAAAGAAAATTGGTGCCACACCTCTTTCCCAAAAATTTGGTGCCATCTCAATTCAAATGTGTTGTTTAAATAAGTACAATTTTTAAACCTTTCTCAATTTATGTACTAAAGTACCATTAAAATAACCTGGATATTTAATGTTCATTGTAAGAACGCATGCTCCGTTGTTTACTCTATATTCTCAAAATAAAAATTAATTTATTTAATAATCATCGTAACACTGTGACCACGGGGTTAAGGAGAAAAGAGGAGAGGGCGGTAAATGTTTTGAAGAGAATTTTTTTCTCATTTCATTTATTTTAAGTATTTAATGTGCATTTTCTGAAACGATTGATTATATCAGGACACGACTTATAAACAAACTTAAATCTAGAACATACATAACACCCAATTCCCGGCCGTTAGTTCATAATTGTGAAACTGACATTTCACCAATGATACATTTTTCTGCCCTGGCAGGAATCCCGGGAACCTAAGCCTAGTAGACAAACACGTTCCCGACTGAACTAAGGTGTTGGACACATGGGAAAAATATTATTTCAAGGCGATTTCAATTAATGACTATAGATACAAGATATGGATTAATTTACTAAATAAAACGTTGAAAAAATTAGTTACATTGATTCAATAAATAATAAGATTTTTATTTAGTTTTATTCTAAACGTAACTTTTTTACATACACATAGTTGTTCGAAAATTGGTGACATAAGGCTGGTTGATTTATATTTGTATGTATGACATGAATCTATCTAGATAAAAATATACAGACTAGTTTGGATATTTCCTATTTGATCTTTGCATTTCAAATTTTTTTTACTATACGTGATCAACATTTTTTTATTAATTTGTATTACATAGTTTCCTAGGATTCTGCGGATCAATTTAAAGTCTACTGCGTACCACCAATCAGCTGAGGACTAAAATTTATAAACACTAGCCTTTAAAGTTGAGGTTGAATACCCCATTTCCAAAAATAAAACTTTAGTAGCATGTGTGCTTGAAACAGTGAACACGTCTTGCCATTGTTCTTCATCATCCTTAACCATATCATCTCACGAACTCGTGTCTCCACAAGAAAGTACCTACACTAAACCCTACCAACATCACCGCAATAAATTATTCAAATGTAATTTAACCTCCTAAATTCCCAGAGTGGTGGTTGGCCTTTGTGACTGTGTTTGCCATGGATAAACTTTGGGATAAGTTCAGAGTATATTGTAACTAAAACCCAAATCTTCTTGCACCCATTTCATTTCATATTATAATCAACACTTGTTCCTCTTGTACTTTCCCCCACTCATTGTTCCAGTAGGGTATACAGCAAGATCTGAATAGTTCGACAATGATTAATTTGATTGATCGGATAAGTCGAACACCATGCCTCCCCATGACTTTCTTATATAAACTAAAGGTAAAAAATAACATTTAACTATAATTTTAGTAGGAATATACATAAATACAGTATATTCATTGTATATACTGTATTTGTGTGTTTTATATAGAATATAATAAAATTTAAGTGTGGCTATATGTATCATATTTTGATGATATTAGCCTATTGTGTACCATCTGCCTAGATACTCATATTAAAAGGGTTAGCTCAAATTTTGAGTATTTCTTTTTTTTTTATTATCCCTTGGACTTTTTATTTAAATGTTCTACTGTATTTAATTTTAAATGCACAAACCTTTTTACATTACTTTCTATTTGATAATGGTTATTGATGATTGTTTAAAATTTTCTTGAATTTAATATTGTGCTTTGCTCCCTGAGAATGTATACCTTTGATTAACCTTATACTTTTAAGCATACATTATTTAAATCTTATCAAAGTTTAATTAATAAGACCAATATGTAGTTAGACTTGTTTATTTACTACCACGAAATGGAGATAGACCACTCATCAACTTTAAGTATTAATTAGTTGTTGTGGTTTTGCCTTGATTGATGCGTGCCTCGCCAATTAATAGATGGCTTTTACAATTTACCCTCGAAACTTCATAAATTGTAAATAGTTGAGAGCTTCTTCTAGGAACTATTATTATAATAACTTTCGCTAGTCTCTAAATATATTATTACAATTTTGCTAAGTGGGACCAAAAATCTGTTTGCATATAAGCTAAGAAAAGACCTAGATTAATTAATTAAATTAAAATATAACTTATTGTTTCTTTTAAATTTTATGATCGAATGTTAGATTACTACATAAATTAATACGTGTCAAGCATGAAAGCAAATTATAACTTCACTCGGGTTTGAGAAGAGTCTATAAAACCACTTCCAATTTTCTGATTTATATTAGAACAAACACCTTTTGGAATGAATACACGGGAAAAAAATATTATTTCTTTGACTGGTTATTTATTTAATCGGTGTATGATGGAGAGTAAATTTTAAATATACAAGTTTATAATTTATCGGACATGATATCATCATAGACCAAATGTTCTGAATTCTCATGAGAGAGATTCTTGTGAAATAAAAAAAAACCATATCAGTTTAAGTATACGAAATAAATTATCTATTTTTATAATTTATAGAGAGAAGGCCACTGCCCTCCACTACCTACCCCCCGAACAAGACTATATTCCTTTTTTATGGGTGTCCTAGTGACCTCTCATATTGTGATCAACCATTTCGTGCACTCGGGAATTCCTTTCTGAATTGGTCCTAAGTCATGCGCTCATATATAAGGGAGGTATAATAAAGGTGGGATGCAAGAAAAGTTAAGTGTTTTTGCAGTTTTTATATTAAAACATATTTTAGACCAATCAAATCAAATATTTCTAAAGTAGAAACATAAAATTTAATATTCCTTATATTGTTGAATATCTGTCATGAGCAAAGTGACATTGGATGAAAAATTTTTTAAATGAAGAGAAAAAGTTTGTTTAAATCCAGGACAACTTTGACAGATATTCAAGAACTGTTAACCATAGCTCACTCCTTCAAACAAACAAAAAATTCTGAACGACAAACATTAATTACTCTATATTCAGCCAATGCCGATAGTGAAGCGGCGCCTTTAGGCCTTCTATTTCCCGGTCTTTGTGAATCCAGCGGCAATGGGGTCAAGAACAAGCAATGCATGCTCAAATAGTACACTCCCATCTTGTGCACTCGGAAATTTATAACAGGATCAGTCCCATTTCATGTAGGGAGCGCAAGTAAAGGTCAGTTTCTTAACAGTTCTTATATACTAATATTTTTTGGTCAAATTCAATTCAGTAGAAACATATATTAACGTTTTCTTCACATGGTACATGTGATATCAATATATAAAAACTCTTAAAAAAACTGACCTTTACTGGCGTTCCCTACATGAAATGGGACTAATCCGGTTAGAAATTTCCGAGTGCACAGGATAGGAGTGTACTATTTGAGCATGCATCGCTTGTTCTTGACCCCATTGCCCCTGGACTTTCAAAGACAGGGAAATAGAAGGCCTAAAGTCACCGCTTCACTATCGCCATTTGTTGAATACCGAGTAATTAATGTTTGTCATTCGGAAAATATCTTTTTGCGTGAAGGAGTGAGTTATGATGATTATGTGATATTCACCGAATTGCAAACGCTTCCCGTAGGTTGTTGCTATAACACATCAAAGGGTAGGAGAATACGGCTTATCGTGAATATTATCCCAACCCACCCCGCTCTTGTATAGGTTTTTCTGACGTGTATTTACTGTGTAAATGGAGTGGTAAATTAATTAGGTCATGCCATTTTTGGACCTCTATGGAATATAAGCTTGCTTTATGAAATCTAACCCATAATTTACGTAAAAATAGGAATGAGATAGACGATGGCTGGACGAATATTTAGCAAGAATGTCGGGTAGATTGATCTATTTTTGATATTTAGAAGGGGGAAAAAGTGCATTTAGTTACAAGACTCAAATCCCTTATAAATAAAGTTAAATAAAAGATGAAACAATTTGTGGGTGGCAGTATTGTCAATTTAAGCCCCCATTCATAGCACGAATATTCTCCTTTACAAACGGCCAACTTTTTGAATCTGGGATTCAACAAATAATTGCAGGGTTGTAGTTGTTTATTCATCATTCTACAAACTGTTTAAAGTAATTAGTGAAGAGGCGAATATTTGGCATTCGGGTAATTAAGAATGTATAGCGTCACATTAAGGTCGGGATGTAGGTAACGCGATTTAAGAGCAGTGTTTTTTTTAAAAGTTTTTACAGCTAAGCATTTGTTTGACCAAATAAATAAAATATTACTATAGTAGAAATATAAAGTTTAATTTGCTACACATGGTATTTATTATTACAATTCTTGAATATGTCATCAGCATAGTAGCATTTGATCAAAATAATTTAAATGAATGGAAATGTAGACATTAATTTCAGGAAACCCTTGACAGATATTCAAGAACTGTTGATATCACCACGTGAAGAAAATAAAACTCTATGTTTCTAATGGAGATATATTTTATTATTTGTGAATGTTTATTATAATACCTGTAAAAATACACTACCCCCTTTCTCGTGATCCATTCACTTTCTTCTTAACCCTCCGGTGGTCTTATAACTAAGGCTGGAATCCATCGTTACCTTATCATCCTCCATATTATCATCACATTTATAAACAACTAGCAATCCCACAGAACGTTGACCGTGACTCACTTTGGTATAAGAATTATATAATCCCCCCTCCCCCACACAAAATGGTTAAGAACTACGATCGATTTCGTACACTTTTTTTCACGAGGAGGATGCGGCCTATTTTTATAACAGTTATCTTTGAAATGTAATTCTAAGCCAGATTAACAATATTTTTTTCAAAAATTTCTTAAAAATAGTCTAGTTAAAAAGCTAATTAAAAATTAAAAGTCCGGCTTCGAGGTGCATTAGGATCCTCTTCCGTCCACCTATGTTAAAAATTTCAGATCTCTGCGTGTCGTAGATTTGGCTGGGCATCACACACAAATAAACAAAACACACACGCTCAGACAAACACTTCCTTTTATTATTATAGATAAACTAAATATCGAAAGTTATTTTTAAGAACGTGAAAGCTTACCACATAATGCAAACAAACTTAAAATTTTATTTTTAAAAACTATAATCATGTCCTTGTGTTTTTTGTTCCAGCTATTGTGCCAAATTGAAGAGATGGAAGAAGTGGAGCTTGACACATGCCAACCAACCAGCTTGAGAGATGGACTAGTGCTGCCACGCAGCGGAGCGGTGGGTTACGATGAGAATGCAATATGTCACAGCACGGAGGGTGAGTTGGAAATGTTATTCAAATTTTATGAATGAAGCTTTCTTTGTTTCACTGAGAATTTCCATATTGACTAATAGAAGTCTTCTAGACTAAGAATTACGTCGATATTATGAGTACGTTCATTATGACTTGAAGTAAATCAACATGGTGTGGATCTACTTTATAGCTTGAAGGGTGGTAAGACGTGGTGCTAAAATAATATATTGTAAGCAACTTCAACATGATATTTTTAATTTTTGATTACAAACATTAATAAAATGTATGTGCAAAAGAGCTTACCAATTTTGCCAGGAATGATATTCTTACACATTTTTCGGAGTATTTCTTACATATTTGTGTATTTAACAGGAGACATTTTGTATTTAAATTTGATTTTTAATCCAAATTTCTACTCGTTTCTAAATGTATATATACATATTAAATATATGTTTATATATATTACAAATAATATGGATATGTGTAATATATATATATTGTATTTATAAAATGTATTTATATATATATATTTATATAAAAATTAATATATTATCTTGAAGCTAAAAAGCATTTTCCCTCCGTAGATTACATCTAGATTAGACAGTTAATACAGCATGAACCTTCACTTAAATTGTGGTTCATTTTTACTTCTATGGCTTAAGACAGGAAGTTTCATATATAACGGTGAAACAATTACTAAAAAACGAATTAGAATGATACATATTTCGCTGTTTTCAAAATATGAATTATTCAGAAACCCGAACTCAACGCGATTTCTTGTTTGAGTGAAATCGTGTATAATTTAATGCCAGAATCGAAATTAATATGGGCTGTTAAAGGGGGGTACAAGGGTATGCAAGAAAAGCTCAGTGTTTTTGCAGTGTTTACAGCAAAACATTTTTGACTAAAATAAATAAAATATTGTTCCACTACAATCATAGATTTTAATTTGATTCACATGTTAATGTCAACAGTTCTTGATAATACTTCATGAGCATAACAAAATTAGATGATAAACTTTTTAAATGAAGAGAAAAATGTTGTTATTAAATTCCAGAACACCCTTGAGAGATATTCAAGATATTTTTAGGTCACCTTAAGAAGAAAAAAGAATTCTGTGTTTTTATTGAAGCAATATTTAATATATTTCTGCCAAAAAAGATTTTGCCATAAAAAATGTAAAACACTAGCTTTTTATTACATCCCCTTCCATCCTACCTTAACGTGTTTGGCTAAGGCACTCGCGGAATAACAAATGTTACTCATTATACATAGAACATAATTAAACAAACATATAAACATTTTGACAGGTGTAAAACAAACTCTATTCCCACATATAAACTACCTTGAGACAACATAGGTTTATATATTTGGCTTACTCAAGCCAACATTTTTGACGTCAATGGGAGTAAAAGATTTCGGAAATAATTGAGTTTTCTTAATTTGCTGCTCATAAAATAATTAAAAGCAATCCAAATACATGTATGATTCAGCATTTGAGTTTTCACATTATCAAATTATTCAATTGATGTTAAATATGAATATCTTTACTATTATTATTTTTAATATTTTATAAACTGTAATTTATTCAAAAACCATTATTTTAGGAAACTGTGGGTACATCTGACGTAATAGCTTTTGGCTAGAGAAAGAGAAATATATAAACCTGTGGGGTCTCTAGGTAATTACCCACGTTGAAAACAAAGTTTGTTGTTTAAGTCTGTCCAAATGTTTAAAGGGTGCAGTCAACATAAAAAACACACAAAGGCTGACGTGATTGTCATGCGAGTACGGAATAAGAAAGAGTCTAAAACAAATACTTAGCTGTAGCAGTTTTGTTTTCAAGCAGTCTGATATCAACTAGAAAGCAAGTCCGTGGAGTAGTCTGGAACAAATCCACTAAATAATAAATGTTTTCTAGAAATAATACATGAGCTATAAACAATTTCTTTGTTGGTCCAGCTTTGACGTGCGAGCTAGTAGAAATGTATAGTGTCTAAGAAAGCGGAAAACAAAATAATATAAAATATACTATTCTAGTTAGATAAGATTAAAGTCTAGTATTCTATCAAATATTATTATTAGTGTAGCGTTCTCATTATAATTTGGGCTCACTATAATTAAAGGATATATAAGAGCATTTTATTTTTTATATTACAATAATAACTATTGGTCGATACAGTCGATTAAAAGTGTATAGAATTCAAAATTTATCAAAAAATTATTTATTCAAAATATATTTATTTTGAATAATACCTCTTTAAATATTATAAAAACTTAGTAAGATCAAATTTAATACCAAACTTTTTTGTTTTTATTCTCAAGAGTCTTAATTGTATCAAAATGTATTTTATACAACAAATACGATTCTTAAGACAATTGTTTTCATTTTAGATGTGGCAATGTAAAATGAAGATAATATTTACCTTAATATGATTCAAAGGCACGACATGCTTGCTGATATTCTATTTTTTAATTAATTCATTTGATCATCTATCTCCACACCCTCTTTACATGAAACACCCCTTTAAATTTTTGACAAGTAAAAATATAATATTATATACTATACTTTCTGGTGAAGTGAAATACGTTCTTCTCGTCTTCAAATATATTTTTTTATATTCTATTTTTNAAAGAGAGAGAAAGTCTGTGCGGTGTGCCGTACCATTTATTTAATTTATAAATGTAATTGGGTCAATCCACTTGAATGCCACTTAAATCGTTCCAAGCATTTTAAGAATTATAAGCTCTCAGGTATAAAACTCTATTCTAGTCAAATTATTATATTATAATAATCTTAATTATATAACTTTTCTAAGCTTCGATAAATTAAAGAAAAAGTTTAGCAGTTATTATTTTACAACAATTTTATAGTATATTTTGGCTGTCATTAACTTAATTTGATTTACATAGACTTGATAAAAAGTGATATAACTATATATGGTTTAGCCTGTTGGGCTAGTAATATGATTCATTATCATCATATTCGACTCATCATTTTATTCGCTATCAGCGGAATAGACTGATGACATGATTCTCTCTTGGCGTACTATACTCATAGTGTGAGTCACTATTAGTGTATTGGATTCAAAATATGATTCCCTAACAGCCTAGTGCTTCAATTAAAAATGACACAGTAGCAAAAAAAAGTTAAGACCAAAATAAATACTGATGTAAAAATTAATTTAAATCAAACATTAAAAATAGATAGCGTCTAAACTGAAGGTTTTAAAAATATAAACTCGCTTTGCTCATTGGCTGCTCCAGCCCCAAGCCCCCATTGAGTTTTCTTTGCAAGTAGATGTAAACTAATGTAATTCCATAACAGTTTTTTGAGAGGTCTTACCGTTTAGCCACAAGAGACCGCCAAAGAAAGGTCCGCACTGACTTTAAAGTTGCTCCGATATTTTTAAATTTTTTCGGGGGTTAAAAATTAAAATTTTTAATTTTTTGGAATTTTCCCGTCGGTTACAGACTAGAAGCTATAAGTTGGACAAATTTCAAGTTTCTAACTCATATGGAAGTGGGTAAACATTAATGTCATTGAGTGAGTCAGCCATGTGGCTTTATTGTAGTATAATATTGTTAGTAGGCATTTTAAAGTTTTTTGTTAAATCAATTATGAAAATGTAACATTTAAACATTACCGTATCCCTAAGGCACTATTATCTTAATAGACTAGACCACCGATGACGTTTATATCGTGGTTCGTTCCTTGTCGGGTGTACTGAGTGTGATTTTTTCCTAAATGTATACCCACTCTCTCTACGCAAATGGGGCTACATTTCCTCTAAATTCAACCTTACCTATCCCTAACCTATAAGGGTAAATAATTGATAGGTGTATAACGTGGGAAGACTTGAGGCTAAAATAATACTAGTGATTAATTCAAGTCAGACCCTACGAATTAATATTAAAGATGTATGTAAATACTAAAATAAATTCATCAATGCCACCGAACCCACACCCTTATATTCTCGAGTAAGATTTCTGGGTGAACCCCTAATTTTGCTTCATTTGAAAAATCTTAAATTCTTGTGTGGGATGATGTAAATAAAATAGGAATGAAAACAAAGAAATGATCTTTAAGAAATCCAAAATATTTGGAAGATACACTTAACGAGGTAGAGAATAATGATTATCAAACTGTAAGGGATATTAAGTTGTGGCAGATGTAAGTTTATTTCTCCATTTTTTTTACCCACCTTGCTGGCGTATTTAGCTAACGCGCTAGTTTCGTGTTGAGCTAGACTGCCGAGAATGGGGAGATCGAGGTTCAGATCTCTCTCGGGTGAACTGGGGGTGGTTTTTTCTAAATGTTTTTCCACTCTACCTCGACGTAGATTCAGTTTCATTTACTCTAAATTCAACCTTGCCAATTCCTAACTCATTAGCGTAATTATTACTTAAGAGTGTAACAAGAACGGGTAGTAAGACGCGGTGCTAAATAAATAAATATATATATATATATATTCTAGCTATTTTATAAAGCCGTCACGTCGTTCAATGAATGCATGTCTCTCCGAATGATGCATTCATAAAGACTCTTATTACGCTATCCCCGTTTTACTCTACCATTATGTTCATTCAACATTCCTCCCTCCCTCCCTCCTACCCTTCATCCCTCTGTAGTACGAGGGGCTGATATCGGCGTTGGAACAGACTGGTGGCCCCCTTCTAACCTAGACCAACTTGGCTAACTCTCTCTAACGTCGGGAAAGAGAAGATTGCTTCACAACTCATGTCCATGAGAACTTTCATAACGAAGTTATTACTTTAGAGCTGCTCTTAAAATGTTAACGCTATCAGGAACGTGGATCAACTTCACTTTGCCATCATGAAAGTTATATTGTGGTTTTGGTTGATAAGGGGACGAGGTTATCCTTGACATAAGTTTCACATGTAGGGAATTTAATTGTAATGTCTAGTCAAAGTAGATTATAGAACAAAGACAGAATAGAATATGACATTTAACCGAGAGGATAGTGGTAGAACAACACACACACACACATATATATATATCATGAATACGTGAAATTATACCTATTACCCTTTCTAGTGGCCCGTCCTATAAAATTTTATTATATATCTATATATATTTAATCCAATTTTATAGGACGGGCCACTAGAAAGGGTAATAGTTATAATTTCACGTATTCATAAATATATATATATATAATCCAATTTTTTAGGACGGGCCACTAGAAATGGTAGTAGTTATAATTTCACGTATTCATAAATATATATATATATAATCCAATTTCATAGGACGGGCCGCTAGAAAGGGTAATAGTTATAATTTCACGTATTCATAAATATATATATATATAATCCAATTTTATAGGACGGGCCACTAGAAAGGGTAATAGTTATAATTTCACGTATTCATAAATATATATATATATATATAAAATCCAATTATATATATATAAATATATATATAATCCAATTTTATAGGACGGGCCACTAGAAAGGGTAATTAGGTATAATTTCACGTATTCATGAGTCAAGTTTTGCTATCTGCGGCGTTCCATGGTGTCAGCCGGAAGAATATAGAACCAAAGACCGCAGTCTGTTGACGAATATAGTATGCCAACTTCTACGGATAGAGGATGTCAAATATTCAGCACAATTAACACTCTTGCCGTTTATTTAGATTTTCTAGACCAGAGCGGCTATTTTTTCATTCCAGAAGCTGCTCATTTGTGTTCACGAGACCCATTGGTTGAACATGATGTAATTTTTAATATATATACTATATATATAATATATATTTATATATATTATAGTACCTATATAATATTACTTTAATAAAATTATAATTGTATCAGTTTGGGCAGCAAAAATATGTTTATACTAAAAATTACTCTTCCTATGAAAATTTGAATGTAATAGAAAAATAAATAGTTATTATTTAAGTAAGAATCAATACAACAATAAAAATTTTTATGAATATTCATATTTATATAAAGACAAAAATATAAATAATATTATAATACTATTTTAAGGCTTAGAACATTTGTTTAGTAAAATAATCAGAAATATTTGTAAATGTGATGCATAATATTATATAATATTTAAAGTACTACTACTACGTTATATGACAAAAATATATTTTCCATTTATAAATTAATAAAGTTATAAATATTAAAAAAGTAATTATTAATTTTATTCAATCAATGTTATTTAGTACATGATATAAAAATAAAAATAACAACAACAAAAATTAAAAATAGATATGTAGGCCTATTCTACAATATATTTTGTATTTCTATTATGTTATATGTTAAATTAATGTTACTTTATTGAAATAATATGATATTATTAGCTTTGAATAACTCTTCAGGTTGTATTTATATAAATATCTTAATTATTTTAAAGTATTTTGAAAACTTGAACAATTATTTGCATTATTTCTACCCATATTTTGTTGACAGTTCTGAAGAACGAACTTCTATTGCACGAGGCTGTAATAAAAAATGACCCAGAAGCAGTGAGGAAAGTTTTAAAAGAGCCTCTGGATATAAACAGCAGAAACAATGTAAGTAAATACCTCTAGATCTGGTTTATTCATTCAACAAATTTGTGAATAAATTTAAAAATTATTGGAGATCGGGATGTAAAGGCAATAATTTATTTGACAACGCTAAGTTTATTAGATTGTTTCGTAACAAAGCCTGTATTAACTCGTAATATTTAATAATTAAAAGTTTCTTCTTCTTAATTCAACAACCCAAAGGTTGGTTTGATGGGATTTCTGTCCATCCCGAGCTGGTCACGCACTCAGCCCTCGGGCTGGTTTGTGCTTCACACACCATCTGGTAGAAATCCCATGTACAAGATAATTTCAGAACGTGTTGTGATTCCCTTTTGACTCCTACACTGAATATTTATGAGTGAGAGCGAAAAGGCACAAGAATTTTTCCCGGAAAGATATTTTCAAATACCTTTCAAGTTTATTTAATATGCCACAATCGACATGGGACCGATGGCTTTAATAACCCTCCGAAGGAAGTAGTGCTACGGATCTTTAACCCTAAAGAAAAATCCATCAACCTCAGCTAGGTTTGAACCCATTAACAATGGGCCTCTAGGTAAGAACTTTACCACAAGATCACCAAGGTAGACAATTAAATGTAAGAGTTTTGAAAATATTTCTGCATGTATTTTCTAAATATTTTTTAGAGAAAATCTATACGTATGAAAACCATAGGCCTATTATATTAGATTATCATTGTTGTTAGTCATTTACTTTCTTACTATATGTCATTATACCCGCCTCGGTGGTGTAGTTGGCTAACGCGCTAGTTTCATGTTGAGCTAGACTGCCGAGGACGAGAAGATCGAGTTTCGAATCTCGGTCGGGTGAACTGGTGTGGTTTTCCCTAAATGGTTTTCCACTTTCCCTTCATGCAAATGTGGGGTCAATTCCTCTAAATTCATTATTCCCAGTTCATAATCCATTAGCGTAATTAGTACTTAAGCGTATAACCTGAACGGATAGTAAGACGTGGTGCTAAATAAATAAATAAATAAAATCTATGTCATTATGGACTATTAAAGTTCATTTCCGCCTAAACGAACACTACCGATAGTGAAATTGTGAACCCACAATTACTTTATCACTTTTAGATTAAAGGAAAGTATTATAATGAAAAATCTTTTGTCACCTATACAATAGTTGCAACTAATGGTTACCTCTTTATAAAACGCAACAATACCTGGTAAATATTTACTTACCTTAATTTAGGATATCTAACCAAAAAAGAACTACTTGTAGAGGACTGGCACAGATCTGAAATTCCTTTAAGCACCACAGATCTTTCATAATAGGGCTCGTCTGTTTGGGGAGTTATTTTAGTGTTGGTCTTATCCTAAAAACCGGTTTTGTTTGATTCTTCTTATAGCTATAGGTGTGAATTAATTTTTATATATTATATTTGACCTGTTTTTTTTTAAATTACGCTTTTGGTTTTTTTTTAAGTTTCTATCACAACTTTGTTCTATTCACTTAGTATTACTTAGTCCTGTTTTAGGTACAATTGCTTTGTAAGCTTTGTCAGGCAACATATCGATTTGAAAGACATTGTTTTTATTGAGTGACATATTATTAGAACTCACACACAACTATTTAGTTTGTTCTCACACTCAGGATAGATATTCGATGGCCTTTATGTAGCAGAGAAAAAACAAATAAGCCTACCGACAGCCTCGCTTGTCTAGTAAAATGTTTTTCATCACAAGATAAATATCGTGGTGTTAATGATTGTTATCTCAGCTGTTTCTAGAAAGAGAATTATAAATAAAAAAGAAAAAGATTAGGTCCATTAAGCTTTAAAACACAAGGTTTAAGTCAAAAAAGTTGCATGTTTAAGGAGAAAAAAAATCCAGTTTGTGATTGTTATCGTTTGTAGATAAATGCATTAGACCAAACCGTACATTTATATAATACCTTAAATTGAGAAGGCATCATCAACTAGGTTTATTTTTTTTCACTTAATCTACCACTTCACAATTGCAACAGTCAAGAATACACCCTTAAGCGGGTGATGAAATTAAACATTTAATGAAACACTTTGTTTCATAAATGAGTTTGAAATACTTTCTTAAGTGACCTTTACTTTAATATCTAACATAACAGAGTTTTAAAAATATGTAGCAGCTGGTACTTTCCCCAAATGTGTTGACATTTGAAAATTATTATAGTCATTCTTATTTAATTATATTGTGTTTTTATTGAATATAGTATCTACCGATTCTTAAAATTGATGTGATTAATCATTTTTAGATAGAACTAACATGAAGCGATAGAATGGCTAACGAATAAATGTAATTAAAAGGCAGCTTTAGATATTTTAATATCTAAAATTGTATAATGTGAAATCAATTTATTGAAATGACTTTCCCAAATATATTTTTTGTAAAATTATTCTTGAATGAATAACCAAAAATGTATTATATATGTTCTTATTATAAATTACTAAAAAATATTATTATTATTTAGCACCGCGTATTACTAACCGTTCGGGTTATACGCTTTAACTAAAAACATAAATGTATATCAAAATTAAATAAAAACAGATATTTTTATAAATACCTTTTATTTCTAGTTAATTAGGTAAGGACAGAATATAATGCCACCAATTTGAAAATTCATAATTATTAAGTTGGTTGAGGACTTGATTAGTGGAAGTCCTGAATAACTTTTGTATATATTTTTTATATTTAATTGTTTTAAACAAGTCTAATTTATTATGATGACAAGAGTTTCTTATTTAATTACAAAATTTAGCATTGAAAAATTTAACAGTTAATATTTTAAGGACAAATTTAAAATGTTTAAAAGTTGAAAAGAAAAATATATGGTTAATGTTGTAGTTTTAAATTGTATATACAGCCATAGGGCCTCCACAACGTCAAACCGGCCCTGTAATTATGATACTAGCTCGGTATTGAACTTAAGATTATATCTTGTGGTTGTTTACAGTATGGCAGAGCCCCCATTCATTGGGCTGCATGCAGAGGAAGTATCGAGATTATGGAAATGCTGATAGCAGCCAAGTGTGACATCGAGGTTAGAGACAAGGTATGTGTCACTTCACTACAGATTGATTTAAAAAAAATTAAAGTTATTTCTTACAATTCCATACCAAATAACGATAACGTTTATCTTATATTTTATACATACTAAAATCCATGGCAACTATCCGCAACCTATTCATACCAAACGTGTGACCACCTTCTGTTGGTGAAGATCTTGCCAACATATGCTGATAGAAGGTGTTATGTGGTCATCCAAGCAAGCCCTCCAACCCTTATTCTCAGTTTTCTAGAACTTATCTGCCACTTTTTTCAATTTAAGTAACTCCTTATTTCCTGACCCATTGCTTCATATAAAATCTATGTGAACTGGAGACCAAACCCGTGCTCTATGGATCTGTAGCAAGGCACTCTGACCACTTGGCCACGGAGATGGATATCTTATGTTATAAGGAATTGAATTCATGCTTCATTCATGATCTAATGCGGCAATCATAATTGTTTCCAAACCGTCTCTATATTCATTAAAATTTGAGGCCAAGGGGATATTTACAGTTGTATTAATTTAAAAACAAATATCAAACAGAAAATTATCTATTATTCAATTTTGGTAAAGCTCCAACGTATTCAATCGTGCTTTAAGAAACGTATTCATGTATATAAAATTTATTTTGGATGAGGTAGGAGGTGTTGAAAGAAAGAAAGAATAGAGATTCAAAGGGGGCTTATATCCCTCACTCAAATAGTATAGAAGGAATATATGTTTCCTACTCCCTTCATTTTATGATAGCCATTTAATGATCTGTTTTCTGTTAATTAATCTTTAATTGAAGCAGACGTGTTGAATATATGTGACTTTATTTTTGCTAGTATGGTATGAGACCATTAATGATGGCAGCTTGGCATGGACACAAGGACGCCGTCGAACTTCTCATCAACTGTGGAGCGAATGTTTCGGCGGTTAACAAGGTAAGAGACAAGCAGGATGGAAATAATATTATATAAGCCAAGACTTAGATATTGTCGTTAATAAATTGAAAAGGTATGAGTTTAAATAAATTTAATTAATAGATTGAATATTGAGGATAAATATCGTTATGATTAACACTTTTACAAGTTGTTTATACTCAAAGTTTTCGGTTTTTCCTTAACACACTTTGATATTTAAAATATTTACCTTTACTACATTTATTATCGTATGAATCAAATTGGTCAAATTAACAAACATGACATAATACACAAATAATTGACAAATTAGTTTTTAACGAAAGTAAAATAAAACAGACTAAAACAACAAGTTAAAACATAACTATTAAAAAGTTGGTGATTGCTTGAATTGTAAAAATTGCAGTATCCAAATTGCTTTATAAGATATTTTAACCCAATTTTTAAAAAACTATCCAAGTCTTATCTGAGATTTCAGTTCCCGTTACTCCTTTCAGTGTTCCAGTGGAAAGCTTAGTGCATATGTTCTTGAAAAACTTAAGCAAGTTAAAACTTGGAAATTATATTTTAGTATTACCATTGAATTTTTTTTTAAACTACGTGTATTTTTATGCGCTTGATTCAATTGTAAGAATAGTGGTTCTTACGGATTCAGTTGAGCTTGAGCCATAAACAGTTTGTATTACCATGTTGCATATTTTGTAAGTATAGCCCTACATAAAAATGTAACCATTATTGTTTTGGGGATGAAATTATAAATCCATATTTGCGCAACTCCTTAATAAATTACCGATTTACTATATTGCTGAATAATTTCCTTCTTTTGTGGTATAAATACTGGTTCATCTTCAGAAAATATTAATTAAAATAATCAAAAACTTTTGAAAAATGTCTAATAAACGTTTGTTAAATTTAGAACAAATCACTAAATTTACCGGCAAGTTTTCATTTTAGAAGAAACAACACAATTATTTGGGAAATTTGAAGTTCGAAAAATAAATGTTTATAGTAACTGAGATCTGTCGTAGTTGCGTCATATTAGAGTGAATTAAAAAATGACACCTGGAAGAAGGATAGTTTCCCGTATCTAACCGTCATTTTTAAATATATTTGAAAATGTTATTAATATAATATGTAAGTGAGAAATAATGCTAAAAACTTTGCTTAAATTAACTTATATTAGTAAATTAGGACATATTAAATTATTGATTATTAAATTAGTGAGAAAGAATGCTAAAACATATGTTAAAATTAAATTAATAAATTGGGTCATATCATTTTATTAATAATTAATATAACTAAACAAAATCTCTTAATATTATAGAAAATGTTAATAATTACTATACTAAGACATTTGTAAAATAGGATTTAAAACTGGATACACAAAGAATGTATCGGAAATTGAATCGAAGGGCCAGAATCAAATATATTATCTTTACTCCACCAAATTAAGAACGAAAAAGGATTGATTTTAAAACAAAAATTAAGATACTTTTTATTTTAGCAACATTTTATTTTTAAAGTTTTTATCATCGGGATTGATATTAATAAAAAAATGCCATTACCATATATCAAATTAACTTCTTTGATTTCAAAATTTAAATTTGTTTCCTCTTGTTCAACTGATTGCTGGCAGGTTGTAAATTAACTTGTCAGGTTCATTTCCCTTGTCATTTCATCTGAGAGAGGTTTTCATGGTAGTGATTATAAATTACGTTTCCAGATCTACAAAATAATATTAACGCCTCAAGGAACAGAATTCCTTGAAATTTTCTCAAAGAGATTCTCTTAGTTACCAATCATTTATAAAGTCCACGTGGAAGGGGTTAATTGGACCGGGAGGTTTTACTACTCTGAAAATCTTAGGTTTTTTTTATCTGCTAACGTAAGATAAAAATAGTAGCGCTATAACCTTTTGATATATTAGAATGTCAAAATGGGTTTCTATTTCATAAACTTGGTTACGTAATGACTTTGATATCATCTTTACGGAATAACGAATTCATTCCTTGTTTCATTATTATAAATTAGGAATTCTGTGTAATAATAATTTCAAAGTTACAAGAATATTAACAAGAGAATTTCTTGAAATTAATAATCACTGAATATTTATTGAGAAATATTTACTAACACATATTTGAAACAAACATTTTTTGTTAGCAATAATTAGGTATTTTAATTGAACAATTTATACAATTTTTAATAAATGACTCGATAAGTCACAACACTTATAAGAGAATCAAATAGATAAAACTGCTTTTATTTAGAATGTAGATTGAAACTAACTATTTGTAGTGCCACGTATTAAAAAAAAATAACCTTGACATAAAATAATAAGAAACCTTAAATTTAAATCAATGAACAAACAAAAGAAGAAGTCAGTTTCTTTGCCTGGTTGTTCAGTGATTGAATCTCATATGGGTGTAATTTGGTGTTTTTCCTAAATTTTCTTCTATTCATTCTAAACGAAAATTCTTGTACGTTTATCGTCTCAAATACAAAGGTAAAACAAATTATATGAGTCCATATGGGTAATAAATTGGGATGAACATTATTTCCTACACCCTCCATTCTTTTCTTAAAGTCTGTTCACCGTAGGAATTGTTTTCTGAAAGGCCTTTTTCCCTACCAGAAAGCTATTATATAGTAGGATATTGGTAGGAAAAAAGACCTTTCAGAGAGCAATTCCTACCGTGAATGGAGTATACCTTGTATAAAATCTATATTTATCATTGGTTTACTTATTGAGCTGATATTACTCTACAATATATCTAATCACATCATTCGAACGTGGAGAACTAACGTCTGTGTAACATAGCCAGTAAGCTCATAACTTATTTCGAGCTTAGTAATGGCTTTTTCTTGTACCATTTTAAATGAGAACAGACCACCGCGCCAATCCACCGCAAACAGGGTGCTATCCATCTCAATACTGCTCCCATTCAGCTACTCATGGTAATGTTAAGCTAACAAGAGGAAGCAAAAAAAAAAA
>CABFWB010000067.1:279475-308047 GCA_902151455.1 Timema bartmani | reverse complement strand
AGTATTGTGTTGCTATTTAAAAAGTTTAATCTCGTTTGAATAAGAGTTTAAATAAGACCTTTTAAGAATACAATATATTAAATACAAGAAGCATAACATTAGAGGATTTTAAGCATATCATCTTTATATTATGATTGTTTTATTTTTATTAGCCAAAAACATCCCTGAGAAACTATTTGGTTTATTTATTTTTACTATTGGCCTATTAGAGAACCTACGTTAGTTAATTTATAATATTAATAAAGAGATTAATATATAAAATTCGAGGTATTGCAAGAAGTTAAATTGACCCTGATAGCTATAAAAAAACTTAGTCAATCAATACATAATACAAAGATACTTTTTAATAATTTAAATTTGAACTATAATCTTGTTTCGGTTAGTCAAAATAACGTTATATATAAATTATTAATAAAATTCATTTTGGAGTCAAAAGTAGTATTATGTATATATTAGTTAAATTTTATTAATATGAAATGTGATTAATATATTTAAAAATGTAAGAAGAATAATACCATAATACCATGCCATAAATACTAAACTAAGAATTTATTAATAATTGATAAATAATAATCGTCTAATACAATTTTTTTCTTTGATAAAATTGTCCTGATGTTACCTCTGTGTGAAACGCATCAGTAAGTACGTCGACAAAAAATTTAAACTCATCTTGTGTAGAATTTTGATGACCAGAGTTAAAATACCAATAAGGTGGAGATTAAGGGAGCTCTTTTCCAAATAGTTGTTCACTTATTATGCATGCAAATACTTGTGAACCTATTTTAAATAGTACCTCTCCTCGTCTCTACTCCATTAGAATATTAAACATGCATATAGCACTAACCAGTAGTTTAACTAAGTGGAAAAATTAAAAGCTTCCTGCTATGAGATATCTCATGAAAATAGTTTCTTATACTAACTTTAAATAATAATAAAAGTTCAGAAGAGTAATATTTACAAAACTGATCATTTAGAAAATAAGACTCACACTGGGGGGGGCGTGTAATCCAATTGTCAATCTCATTTAGGCTTGTTTATTGGGGACATGGAGGCTGGTGTTCGAATTCATGTTGGGTGTTATGACGGTGATATTTACTCAGTGGTTTTCCAATCTGCCTCCATACAAATGTGGATATATATCCTTTAAACTCTTAGCTTACGCATCCCTAATACTCTAAATATATTTTTACATATGTTAATACGTAGTGAAACAAGGTGAACCAAAATTTTATAAAATAAAGTGTGCTTAAACTTAATTACTCAATGACACTAGGAATTCGAAAGTTCATTGCGACACTTACAAAAGTACGCCACCTATACATATCTTGAGCTGGCTCTATCCAGTACACCTTATTACACCCTATTTTTCAGGTCTTTTCAAATGTTATCAACCCATCTGAGTCGAGTTCTCCCCAATGTTCTCATCCCATTGGATTTGCCAATCAATACCCTGAACAAGGTTCTAGATTCTTCCATTCGCGCTGCATATTTTGCCCACAGTAATCTTCGAGAATTGATTATCTTAAGAATGTCTTATGATGAGTACAGATTATGTAACTTATCATAATATAACTTCTTCCCCTCCCCAGTATCTTATTTTCTTTTTGAACCCAATATCTTTCTAAGTACCTTGTTTTCGAACACCTTATATACTCGCCTATTAATAAAAAACAATATTTAAAATAGATTTAGATTTATTTGAGGGTAAGGATAACGATGTTAATACTATAAATACTTTTAGAAAAGTAATTATAAGTGAGTATTCAAAATAAATCTTATTAATTTTCCAGCGACAATATACGTTGCTGACGTGTGCAGCTCGTAACAACAGACTAGATGTAGTTAACTATCTTCTAGACACTCTTGAGAACGTAAAGGTAGATGCAGCCGATTGCGACAAACAGACAGCGCTGTATCACGGTGCGCATGGTGGCCATCTTGAAGTGGTCACTAGGCTGGTGGAGGCTGGAGCTCAAGTGGATGCTCCTAATAAGGTCAGTAAGACATCTTATAAAGTAAAACGTTTTGTACATAGTTGAAAAGTTCTCCACTAACTAGTTTCAACGAACCCCTTCAGATAAAAACACGCAATCCTTTAAATTAATAAAGAATAGTGGTAATTATTTAGATCACTTATTTTAATATATTTGGAAGTTTTGCATTTAATATTGGATTATAAAAAAGAGTAGATTTCAACTTTTATAATAACTTAGTTTAGAACGCTACTGTTGTTTTAATCATTATTAATAGGATATCTTGCAAATACAAATGTTTAATAATTGTATTTTAGTGAATAATAACAAAACAACATTTTATTTCAAAGAAACATCATCATCAACATCATCAAGAACAGTTTCCAGCCACTGGCCGGATATGGTCGTAACATGAGCCGGCCCAATGTATAATTTCTTCGCACCACATCTCCCCCCTCCACAGTGAAACAGTCTTCTCCACTCTCCTCCACAGTGAAACAGTCTTCTCCCCTCTCCTCCACACTTATCTAAATTCCCTTCAGCCACCTGTGCCTTGGTCTCTTCTCCTCCTTCATTCTCCTCACATTAGTCATGCCTTCTCTACCCTGTCCTGCAACTTCTCTTTAACTATTCTTCTCACATTTTGATTCATATTATTTAAAAGTATGCCGTGTCAAATTGTGATATATTTGATAACTAACATAGTTTCTAATAGTTTGGCTGCTAGCTTTGAAAAAGTTATTTATATTTTTAGTTAAAATCTTGTATTTTTGTATTAGTTAAAATCTTGTATTTTTATACCAAAATTGGTAAATATATAATAAAATTACTTCTTACTACCAAAAATGTATATAAATAATTAAAACACACATTGATAAAATGTGTTTATTTAATCATGTATGCACTATTTTTTTATCTGATTTAGGTAAAATCTGCTTATAGCCACACAAATAAATTTACAAAAATTATATATTGCAACATTAACATGGGCTATTCCCACTTCAAAACTTAACCGCCACAACGCTCAACAGAAAACTGATTCCTTTGCCACTCCCCAATACTTTAGATGAGAAGAACACCTCTTCATGCAGCTTGTGAAAGGGGCAATTATGACGTCGTAGAATCGTTGGTTCAGAAAGGTGCCGACACCGACTTTAGAGATGAGGATGGAAACACTCCTCTCCACATAGCTACCGAGAGCCAACAGACGGACATCGTATCATTGTTGATGCAGAGTGGAAGCAAGCCAGATCCAGAGAACACGGTGAATCATTTCGTGATTGAATTATTCCTATAGATTAAGTCAAATGTAAATAGAAAGAGCAGTCAGATAGTAAATATATACTAATATTGCAGCCTACATTGAAAATATTTTCCAATTTATTATTCTTATTTTATAACTATGGAGAATATTTGTTGAAAGTGACCATTATAGATAACATGGCCTTAGGTATGAGTATGGTAAATTTCATCTAATAGCTTTTTTAGTTGTCACAGATGGCTCATATTATGCAAATAATACTGTATATTGATATTAGATTTAGAAATTAACTTCTTCCCAACAGGCTATAAGACATTTTATTAGGCATCGTTAGTAATATTAAAAGCTTTTGGCCATTTTTCTCTCCATTATGAGGTCAGTGATTCAAAATTGAATGGACCCATGATAGAATAGAATATTTTTGATGGTTTATGTTGGACTATATAGCTTATTGAAAGTTTGTATTATAAATTTAAAGTATTTATTTCACATTTGTATCCAAACAAAGCTAAATAAATATATTTTGACTAAATATTTCATGAGTTTGAAACAATATTAAAATAATACCGTTTTTATTGTTACTATTTTAAATTTCGTATTAGCAATTTAATGTAAATCATATTAGATTTAATGGTTTTAATAAGGTAATAAAAATTATTCTAGTGGCAATCTTTCCTAATTTTTTTTAGAAAGGCCATACTCCTCTGCATTTTGCTAGCAACCTTGGGTGTCAAGGAATCATTGAGACTCTCATTCAGTATGGTAGCTCCATCAACTGTAAGAGCCAGGTAATAAAATTTAACATAAATACTTAGCTTGAAAGACTGAATTCTATTAAATAATTTATGCCAAGTTTCAAAATAGACAATATAGGTAATAGTATATTGAGTGTAAAATAAGCACTTATTTCACTTTATTCAAGTTCAATGTTGGGGTATATAGATACACACATAGAATTTTTACTCAGTAAAGAAAATTTGCATTTTTAAGTTCCTTTTTTTTCAGAATGGTAGTACGCCTCTTCATTTGGCCTGTCAGGCCGATAAGTTTGATACTGTTGAGCTGCTTATTGCAAAAGGTGCTGCTTTGAACGAGGTTAATGTGGTAAGAAGTTTTTTTCTCAAAAACATTATGTTGGTTAAGTTTGAAACGTATATATAGTTCTAAAAATTATGTTCTTATTTTCTATGTATTGTATGTACAAATATACATATACATATGTTTTTATAATTCAGAAATACACATTAGAAATTTATTAATCAGTCAATTTTAAATCTTTCAATGAAGCCAATACAATAACTATTTTTTCGAAACAATCACGTTGAAAAACTGATAAAGACCAACTTATACTTGAATTTACATACAACAAATCAAATAATATCTGATATCTAATAATCACTTTTGTTAAGGTTAAAATTTAAACAATCCTTCTAAAAACGTTCAAATTGATGAAATTAAGTTATATTTCAATGAAAATGTTTATTATACTATGGTATGGCATGTGCTTTTATGTGTTACTTTCTGTAGGTTGATTTTTAAACTATTTTTATTAAGAGTTCTGAGCAAAAAGGTGTATAAATATTATTTAAGTAACGAGCATAACATTTTACAATTATCTGAAAGTTATCTTTTTAGCGGTACCCCTTCAATATTTAAAATTCATTTACTTACACATTCATATCCTGATTTCACATCATCAACACTGATTTATGTTTCAGAGAATGCAGTGTCCCATACATATTGCGGCGGAACAAGGCTACACTGAGATATGTAAAATTCTACTTGCTGCTGGAGCAGACATTGGTCAAAAAGAACAGGTTACAAATATATCTAGTTTCTAAATTTTAAAAACAAACAAAAAACATACTAAAAGTTTTACATTAATTCTGGGCAACAGTTTAATATCGTGGTGGTGCTAAACAACTTTTTTTTATATCACGCGTTTATTTACATACAATCAAAAAGGAAGGGCTAAGAAGTATGGGTATCAAGAACGCTTGCTCACACTAATACTTTTATTCTAACTTTTTCTTTCCGCTAATAACAATGTGGTTATTCTATCATACCCCATCCACCATTTCTGGCCATTTTAAAAACCACGATGAGACCCAAACTAAGCCGCAGTTATCGGCCGAATCAAAATACTCTTCACAACAGCTTGTGGGCTTATTCCCTTGTGTTGCAGAGTGGGAAGACACCGTTATACATAGCGGCCAGAGGAAGTTTCACGGCTATTGTTGATATGATCATCAAGACCGCCCGGTTAGACTACCCTCAACCAGTAGGTACCCTAGCATGCACCCTGACTACGATCACAGAAACGGTGATAGCACAAGTTGTTTATTATTATTTTATACGTGTTGATTTCTTTTCTAGATGTTGTTGCAGTTAACCACCTTCCAACAATTGGTGTTTGATGATTTAATTAGGAAACTATTAACCTACTATTAATTTGATATAGACGATTTTTATATAAAGTGCTTATCCTGAAAAGTAGCGCGCTTACAGTGCTTAGTTTTACTACGTCGTAGCATATTAGATAGGGTAATAGTGTATTCAGACAAGGTACGACTGATACCTTTAATAGTAAACGAGAATATAGTCTCCATCCGATTTTTAAATATATTTAATAAGACATACGAAAAATGATTTTATTTGTATTTGAATAAATATCTTAGAGCTTATAAATCAATTTTAATGAATAGTATTTGATAGCCAACGTTCGTGTGTTCATTGATAAGGCCTTGAACATGGTTTAAACTCAAGAGTGTTCAAGTTTCTGTCATATTACTGGTCTTAGAATAATCGCTCTTGCTATATATATAAGATTGGTCTTAGATGTTTCAGGATTAGGTTGATTGAAAGTGCTAATTTAGTTAACGTTAAATTATTTGGAATTAACGTAAAAAATTACTAGTTAGTTAATAACAATTATCAATAGAAAAAAGTGTGTTAAGAAGTTTCACTATTTTAGACATAGTTTTATTTATTTTTACACACGCGTACTAAAGGCACTATTATTAACACATGATCCAAATAATTTCACAAGCACTCACTAACATACATATGCCAACTATATGATTACATGTAATACGTATAGTAAATGTATTTTCTGTTCTCTTCTAAAAGGAAAAACATTTATAATACTACTGGTGAACTCCTACGATATACTGTACTTATAAATCATAATATGGCCTTTTTAGACCAAACTAGTATACAGTAGTATTTAAAAAACGAATGGTACGACATGATTTTACCCACTTTATTATTTAGCCCATTGAAGTTTGGTTATAAAACATGACAATTCATTGACATTAAGTTATCATCGAATTTAATCTCTTTCAAAAAACGAGTATAACGTTTTATAAACATTGAAACTGTTCACCAGCTACCAATATTTAATAAAATTTGTTAAATTTATTTTAGAACAATATCAGAATTTCAAAAAATAAATTATCAGTAAACTACCCATTAATAATATTTCTACTAAAATTACAAATCTAAAACATTTCTCACATATATTGTAGAAAGAGTAATTTAATAAAAAGATTTTTCCTCGTGCATTTGTCTTTAAAGAAGTCAAAATTCAATTAACATTATTAATCATATTATATTAAGTTAAAATAATAAGTATGAGCTCATCTGAAGCAAGGCTAATTTGATAGTGGATCATATTAAATTATAAAATAATTAGCTCACTAACCAAAGTTTAAGTTATATACAGCCTCAATATCAGAGATAATATAATAAAAAGCTCAACTAAAATATAACCCAGATATATTTTAAGCTTTTCCTAGTCAAAGATTTAGAATCTCGCCTTGTTTGTAATGCACCTTTAACAATGCATGAAAATTTTAGATCAATATATTTTGGTTAAGTGTTTTTTTTCCTAAATGTTATTTAGAATAGTTGTTGTGTGAATATGTTTTTAAATTGTGTTAGTTCTGTGTACGTACACACTTCGTAATGGCACTATGAATTATAATTTAAAAACAGAGAGTCTAGATAATATAAAACTAATAGGAGACTTAATGAAAATTCACAAATATAAATGGAAAATTATTTAAATACTCTTTTAATTCAAGCATATATTATAACATAGTAAAAAAAAGATCGATATTACTAATTAGTATGTAAATTATTTTTTTACTCGTGTAAATAGCTAATACTTAAAAATGTAAAAAAATATTTCCTAATAATTATTCAGTAATTATATTTTAAATAAATCAATTATTTATCTAACAAAGGGTTTAAAATTTTTTAGTATCACATTAATTATTCCCTAATGTTTATTTAAAACCTTACCCTCTTCGATGAACACATAGTCAAAGGTATCATTTTCTTAATAAATTGGACCACTGATGACGGTGATATTGGGGGTTTGAATACTTGTATCATCTACAGAAGGTAGTTTTTACAAATTGTTTCCACTCCTTTTACGAAAATGGGGTACAAATCATCTAGATTCAACCTTCCTCATCCAAAACACATTTGCATAATTTATACATGTGCATATAACTCAAGTGGGTAGTAAGTCGTAGAGCCAAAATAGAAGAAATAAAATTAAACTAAAATTTGTAATTGAAAAAATTTAGATTATGTAAATTTTGAGTTTTTAATTTATAAATAATAAACAATAATGTATTTTTAATTCAATTAAAGTATTTAGAATAATTAGCATGCATAAATAAAATAACCTAACCCCAAAGTATATTAAATTAGTTTGTATATCGCATATGTATTAATTGAGGATGCCAACAAAAAATGATGGAATTGTAACATGTAGGAAAAAGACCGCAAGGTAAATAATCTAAGGTGTAATTCTTGAAATAGGCTTGACTAGCGATAACGGGAATATCAAGGCTCAAATCCTGGTGGGGTATATTAAGGGTGGTTTTTCATAAATGCTTTTATACATTAATTTCAACGCAAACGCGGGTAGAATTCCTCTAAATTTAAATTTACTCATCTCTAAATACTTGGATATAACATAAAATTATTAGCCCAGAATCTTACAGTCCAATTATTATTATAAGAAGAGACGTGTTGAGTGATTAAAAAAATGTTCATACTCATGTTACCTGTAGATTTCCCTTTTGATGCCTTTTCAACGTCTTTAGATCAACACTACAAATAACTTACCTAACAAAGGGCTTGGTAATTTTTAATATCACATTAATTATTCTCTAATGTTTATTTCAAACTTTTCCCTATTCGATGACAACATAGTTAAAGGTATCACTTAATTAATAAATTGGACTGCTGATGACAGTGATTTTGGGGTTTGAATAGCAAATTCTAACCACAAAAACAAATTTTATCATATTCTTAAACTCCATTTTACCCTAACACTACCATAAATGCAAATTCAATCGAAATAATTAAGATTGTTCTAAGATTTAGAGCTATTACTTCATTCCACGTATGTATGAATAGTAAATATCTCACAAAATATATTTTGGGTAGTAAAAACATCATTGCTACTATTAATGGTTAAATACCCAAATAGAGCACATTTTTAGAGTGAAACAAAACGATTTAACAAGTCACAATTTACCATTTCACTTTAACAATCCCTTTTAGCATCAGAGATTTACCAACAATATCACCTAATTAGACTGTACTGAAAAATATGTCAAATCCTCTATGCATAAATCTTTGTAATTGTGTTTTAAAATAAATACAAGATTATTAAAAACCACCAAAATTGGTAAATTAAAAACAGTTTCTAGTAAAATAATGGATCAGTTTAATACATTTTTACTTTAAAGACTGTAATTAGGAGTTTCCACTTAATAATACGTTAGTAATTAACTATACACATATAAGACGTGTTTGTTGTATTTTAAAATTAGTCAATATTAATCAAAATTAATGTTGAAAGATTCTAATCTTAGAGGAGCTGGGAAAACGAATATTAGAAACACATAACTTATATTTTCTTAAAAGAACTATGTATTTCTTAGGTATTTTTGGCTTGTAACGAATTAAAAGTGTTATATAAAATATAGCTAGCATTCTTTTTCTAAAATTTTTAATATATTTATTGATACTCCACCAAAATAATAATGGTGAACACATGTCATTCAAATCTTTTGAATTATAAATTTGTGCCAAGGAAAATATTTTGAATTTATTCCTTATTTAGGGATCTTGACATTAATCAAGACTGTGAATTTAAATCAAAAGATTGGTTATTTATTTTTAGAGATATTGATTCAGGTTCCTCTGAAATAAAAAATCCATTTTTACCATGCCACAATAATAAATGATGTAACAGTTACTAAGAAATTATTGAATCAAATATAACATAGTTAAACCATAACCCACTATGATGGCTGAATAATTTAAGGCGTCACTCTCATAATAGACTTGACTGACAATGAAAGAGAGATCAATGTTCAAATCTTGGTCAGATGTACTGAGGGTAATTTTCCAAAATTGTTTTTCAATCTCCTTCCATGCAATTGCTGGTACACTTACTCTAAATATAACCTTCCTCTTATTCCTATTACACTAAACTAATTAGTACGTAAGGGTTTAAAGTGAACGGGTAATAAGACGCAGTGCCAGAAAAACAGTTATACTATATAATATAATAGAAAAACCTCAAAATAAAGTGGTTTTTGGGAGGGCGGCCATATATGTGTATACCTCCCCTTCTCGAAGTAAAAATTTAGCTTAACCCTTAGCCACATTGTTTCTTCTCTGTGTGACCAGGAGGAAGAAAGTGGTGATACTAGCGTCACTGTAAGGAGGTGGCGACCCATGGAAGAAGGACCGACGCAGGACACCAACAATAGGCTACGACAGCTCCTCTGGCGTCTCGCCTACAAGCATCTCAATGAGGGAGAATGGAAGAGACTGGCCTATCACTGGGCTTTCACAGAGGAACAAATTCACGCCATAGAACACCAGTACACAGGTGACTAACTCTTTCTTAAAAGAGAATTGGGACAGACCCGCCTCGGTGGCTTAGTCAGCTAACGCGCTTGTCGTGTTGAGCTCGACTTACGAGGACGGGGAAATCGAGGTTCGAGTCTTGGTCGGGTGAACTGGGGTGGTTTTTCCTAAATGGTTTTCCGCTCTCCCTCCAAGAAAATGCTGGTACACTTCATCCTAATTCAACCTTCCCAATTCCTAACCCATTAGCGTAGTTAGTACTTAAGCGTATAAACCGAACGGGTAGTAAGACGCGGTGCTAAGTAAATAAATAGAATTAGGACACTAATTGGGGCAAGAGAGCCTACTGATAATATAAAGGAGATTTAATTATACTAGATCTACAAGAAGCAAACTGTGTTAATAAGTGTTTAGGACCATTATAACACTAACAAGAATTTATATTTTAAAAGTGACAAATCTATGATACAAATTAATGTTTTTATTCTAATAAATAATACATATTTAAATACTCAGATTTGTAATTAATTAAAATAAAACTTTAGCGTGCGCATGGTCTAAAGTGCTACACTCGCAGTAAACTAGACTGATGATTACGTGGAGATCGAGGTTATCAATTTAACCTCCATTATCCCTTAAACCATTGTAGTAATTAGTATATAAGCGTATAATTAGAACGGTTGGTTAAACGCGGCGCTAAAAAAAAATTCAATACTATAATCCTACATAAATATCTACATTTTAAATTAAAATTCAACTCAAGTATTTCTGATTTTCAATAAAAGGATATTACTAATGAGTGAGATCTCCTGAACATTGTGTACTCCTAACCCCACATATCAATTCCCATAATCCATAATATTATTACCAAAATGGTATTCTTACAAGGGTTGCACAAAGACGTATCCCAAAAGTTGTGGTATCAACTGATGCTTGAGCTCTCCTAAACCATAAAATAATTCCTTCAATTATTATTGATACTTATTTTCTTGAATAATGCATTAAATTTTTAATTAATTGGAGAGAATTGACCAATATTTTTTGATTTATGAACATTTACAAAATTTGCTTCTAGCAGGATGAATGAATTATAATATGAAATTGAGAAATATGATTTGAACG
Organism: Timema bartmani; assembly: GCA_902151455.1. NCBI lineage: Eukaryota > Metazoa > Arthropoda > Insecta > Phasmatodea > Timematidae > Timema > Timema bartmani. The sequence goes on along the minus strand of CABFWB010000067.1, from coordinate 296,788 downwards.
GGCAATGATTATCTGAATTAAAATAGGTTTTTCTTATAAATGCCTAGGTTCTTCAAGCTACAAAGAACATGGCTTCCGTATGCTTCTCATTTGGGCGAATGGCTTGAAACCAGAGGTGAACCCCATAAAGGATCTTTGCGAGAGCCTGTCAGCTATAGGGAAAAAAAATATCGCAGGTATTATCACAGATAATCCATGATGTTTGGTATCTTTATTTAAAGTAGATCCCTAATTTTCTATTGTGATAGAGATAATTTATAATGTAATCTACATTTTCTGGCAAAATGAACACGTACAAATATTAAGTTAATCTAATTTGGAGAACAAAATTCTGCTAGTGTTGCTCCATGTTTTTATTTGATCACCAATTACAAAACATTTATATATTTAATTACATTTTCTGTAGTTATGAGTGAAGATGAGGTGACGATAAATACATTTCTTGTAAACAGTAAATATCAACAATTAGTGAGTTTAATTTGCGCTATTTCATTCTTATCCGTTTCAATAGCTTTAACATTTCATTGTTTTTACATTTAATTAATTTTAAGTTTAGTTTATTGAAGATAATATTAAATTTTATTTTGACATGTCCTTAGCCAATAATAATTCTTTTACCTTATTAGTAATGAATCCCCAATACACTCATCACAAACTAATGGGGGTGTATTAATTCAAGGGAAGTAGCACTAAATTAACTATCGGAACACTGATAAGAGATGAGAAGATTATTGTTTCTAAAAAAATCATGCACAATGTTAACTGTAGAGTATTACAAAACCTTACTGGATTATCTTCATACCTGTTAAACTGAATTATTCAATAATTTCCCCGTAAATAGATGCAATTTAATTTTACTCTATCTCCCAAGGAATATCTGTAACAATGCAACAGTTTTATTTAAACTTATTGACATGTGGTTAAAATATTTTAGATATAATTGGAATTAATGTTTAATATTGGGTTTGACTAATTTACATTTGTTCTGGTTTTATTATATATATAATTATTTAGTCAATGTAGTCATAAAATATTAATTATATTAAATATAATTTATATTTCAGATTCTCTTAGAAAAAAATTGGACCAAGATAACGAAGAATATTTCCAGAGTGATAAAAGAAAATGTTGGCAATGTAATGTTCTATAGAAATTTACATAATTTTATTTGGTATATAGCTATAAAGTAAAGGTATACAGCCTTAAAATAATATCAAACGCTGTAAATACTAGTATATAGATATATAATTCCCACCTTATTATTGAAACTTGTTCTTATGCTAATACTAATTAGAATGTTAAAAATAAAGTAAAAGTATCAAAAGTATTTGTCAAACTGATGTGATGATTCACTTTGATTAAGAGGACTAGTATTTATACATACAGTTTTATATAAGCTGGTGGTATGCCTGAATTTAATTAAGTAGACGAATTACCATCGACATTTTTGTAAATACCTATTGTATAACTGATTTAGATTCAAGGGGCTTGTTTTATATCGACAGGCTTCAGTGAGGCTGATTAACCCGCTTATTGGCTCTCAAGTCCGGCGCTAGTAAAATACAATTATTATAATATTGTTTTCAGTAATTATAGTACTTTTATATTCCACATTATATTAATTTGCTTATAACCTTAAAAAAGAAATTGTTAATATAATAACAAATATGAGGAGATTATGTATAGCCTTACTCAAATAAAAATACGTATACGTATATACTGAATTTAATACTTTCATTTGAGTTTTCTTGAGAATTATGTAAATACAATAGTAATAATATATTACTAATAATTACTAGTAATTATTTTACATATTTTACATATTTAATTTTCATAAAATTTGTCTTCCCTTTAAATACATTGCCTTTCCATATAATATGACTTTATAAATTAGTCCAGATACGTAATATTTTGTAATTAAAATACAGTAATAAGAAAATCTTCGTCAGGTTTTACAAGTCTTGTTGTTTACCCAAATAAAATATCATTATAAAGCCTAGTGAATTTCAGATGGTCTATTTAAGCAATTGTCTGTCAACGTTCCAACACGTAGTCAGAAAACTAAGCATTTCCTAGTATGGAATATTCAAAAATATAAATATATATGCATAGTTTTTTTTTAGAAAAAATTAGGCATTACTTATAATAAAAATTGTTTCAAACATTAGGTTTGATTTTGGGGAAAGATTATAGTTTAGTTGATAACATTTAGAAAATAAGTATTTTATGAAACCCATGATATAGATTCGACAAGAACAACAGTAAAACTTGTCTATAATGTGAAATAATTGATTTAAAGTTATTTTAACAATGATGTTTAGTTTTAAAAATTTATAATTTTATAAATTGAAATAAAAATAGTCGGAGTGTTTGAACTTTTTAAACGTACCTATTATTCATAAACATTATGTTATTAAGATCTTCAGGCAATTTGATATAACTATTTTTTAAACTTGATTGGTTAATGTTTTTCTTATTCAATTAAAAAAGAAGTTACATATTTTTTCAATATTTCCAATCTTGAATTTCTAAATAATCTTGACTAAAACTGAAAATACGAAATAGGACATCTCAGAAGATTATGAATCAAAATATTGTATTTCTGTATATTAAAAATATATTGACTTTGTACAGGATCAATAAGATTTGATCAAATATTTTGTAGATAACCTAAAAACTTCTCTTATATTTATAATCATCAAATATTTTCACCGTTTAAAATTATAAAAAAAGCTTATTTGTAAATATTAGCATTCTTCTTTAATCTCGTTTACACTATCTATCGTTATAGTAAACAAGAAAATAAATATTCCCACCACAGCTAAAAGCTTAAAGACATCCAACACACGATTTAATTTAAAGTATGTGATGGACGTATGGAAAACATTACGAGTCTTGGAAAGTGTGTAGTAGAGCATTGAAACGCTAAGCAAAAAGTCCCGGGTTCGATATCCGTGTCCATTTGTCATTTTAATATATTTCTGAATATGATACCTGATGAAACTACATACGTATCTTAAGAATCTTTCCATATTTTAAGCTTTACTAATTTTGCAGCTATTAGTTGTACCAGATTTAGCATATTTAAAACAAATAATTCTAATGATTCATATAATCAATCATACAAAGGCTTTAAATAATTCTGTAACTTTCTTGTTACTGCAATACGTAAATCATCTGAAAATGGGTTGAGATTAATTGATGAAACTAGTCATGACAGATTAGTAATATTAATGTAATATATCAATTTTAAAATATTCTTAAGTTAAAAAGTGAAACACAAAATATAAACTAATGTTTTAAAAAATTAAGAAATAAACTACAGATTTTCCACACAATATGTTGAATGATATAAAATTCAGGATACATTTTCATAATAGATTAACGGTGTCATGAAATAGAAAATTCAATCTGAAAACATTAATTTTACATATGAAATACATACATTTGTAGTTATTTATAAACCATACTAATTTTTTTATAATCAGAAAGAACCACACTGTCTTTTTATAGTTCTTATATTTTATGAATGGTATTTACAATTTAAACGCTTCAAATTACTATACTTGTTAGGAAATTATTATAAATCTTGAGGTAACTTCTAGTATATTTAATTTCTAAAAAATATCTTCACCTATAAAATATGACTTCATTCACCTGGGCTTGCATATAAATATATTTTTATGATTTGTGAATGGAGTTGTATACATTTTAATTTGGTTTATGCCAACGAATTTTCAGACCTTCTAAATATATTCTGAGAGTTGTAACTAATTTCTAAAAGTAGGTAATATACCTTAGAAAAAGTATCAATATACATTGTGATTAGAATCAAAGATTTCCTTGAAAATTTAAAAGTTAATTTGAAACCTTAATCATTGTTTTCTTAAATAGCCCTGTTCATAATATCATATTTGTAATACTGAACTCTTATAAGTATCTTTAATAAAGGATATATTAGTGGTTAAAATAGATTGATATATGTTTTTATAATATACAATAAATATATATATGTTTATTTGACATGCGCTATCTATTAATGAAATTTACATAATTGTATGGAATTATTTGCTAATATTTAGTTGAATAGTTAGTGCAATTCAATTTAAAAAATTACATAAGCCATTAAATTCAGATATAATATAATACATACATATATAAATTAGAAAAACAAAACTATTAATTAACAATCATATATTATAATTATTATATTAATTGTATAAAAACAAGTAAATTTAGGGAACATACCAGTGAGATAAGGTGTTGTAAAATTATTTTTATAATAGTAATCAAACTCTCTGTATATTACAGGGTCATATATAGAACAACTAATAATATAGAACATTATGAATATACGTAGTTCACTTCCTCTTAAATCTAATAACATTTTAAATATTTAATATATTTAATTACTTTTATTATTGATGAAATATGATTTTAATTATAAAAAGAGTTTTTAATAATATTATGTAAATATTTTAAATATAATTTTTCAGTTTAATTTGCAAAATATTGCCAATACAACGAAAGCTTATAGTCGCTAGTTAAAAATATATTGCGTAGATAGTGCAATAGTATTCATTCTGAAGTCTAGAGGCAGTTGTAGTAAAATAGAATCGATAATGTGATGATATCCCTTTGCGAAAGGATATACCGTATTTTATTACTATTGCAAGCCTTCTTTCAGCCGTCCGATAGAAACCTACTAAAATATTAAAACTTTAAGAATTCAATACCCTAATTTCATGAGAAATTAATAAACTAGAAATACTTTAGAATATATTAGATTATAACCACTCAAATCTCTTTTTCAATGACTTAATTCCAGAATAAAAAAAGAGAGTTATTTAAATACTCTTAGTGCCGTTGATGAATTAAACTAGCTCAAGATAGTTATACCTGGCGTAATTTTTTTAGTGTGGCAATTAACTTTCGAATTACTAATGCCTTAATTTATCCAAGCTATTATTTAAACTTGAAACGAAAGCCAATAAATAATATTTTAGTGATTTAAATTTATTGGTGAAATTATCATACTTATTACAAATAAGATCTAAGTAGGCTATATGTTACAAATCAAAATCTAAAAATCATATCAATTTAAGAATATATGAATACGCAATAGGAATAAATATTGAAAGAGTTTTCTTTCTACAACATTACTTACAAATTTAATTCTAATTGTAACAATGGTATAGCAAAATCATTATAGTAAACATTAATTGAATTTTTTCTCAATCTACGTTATACATTGGTTGTATATAGTGTTAAAGTACATCATTTTGTAAATTATTTGTTATATTTAAGAAGTAAAAGTGTTAAATTCATTTTGTAAATTAATGCCACACCAACCCAAATGATATTACTTGGTAATGTATTCATAAATATAATGAATAAACTGTATGATTGTCATGAAGGGATTAATATGCTCAAATATTCGAAATATTTCAACTGATAGCTCAGTTGTTAAAAGATATATATTAAGAGGATGATGACAAAATATTTAGAAAATGTTAATTTACCTTTCTTTTATTTTATAAATCATCAAACAAATACAACATTTTATAAGTAATGTGTTTATAATTATGAACGCTAGTCAATCTTTGGTTAAATTTTATTATGATCGAAGATTAAATCTATCTTTAAAAACAATTTCGTGAAATAAATGCCTAACCTTTTATAAAACATCCATTTTACAGTGCTATATTATATTTAAGAGAAAAAAATTTCAACTAATTTAAAAAGTACTAAAAAAATTAATATCTTGAGCTACTTGAACAACTGTGAAACTTGAAATTACAGTTTATTTTTCCAGAACTACAAAAGAATGAATATAAAGCAGCTCATGAAACCATTAATTCAGAATACATTTGTAAAAAATTATCCAGATGTAACTTATTTTAAAATCTAAATAACAAGCTCCCAAATAAATATAATATACCTACTAATATTTAAAAATCCATAGATACCTTATATCTTTATTTATTATTTGTCTTTTATTACAACCCTAAATGTGGGAATGCAGGAAAGGTGAGAAAATGTCAGTTATTTTAGATTTTTAAAAACGAAACTTTTTTTGCTCAAAATAAATCAAATAATGCTTATATACGAACATAAAATTTAATTTTCTTCATATCATAATATAAACATTTGTTGAATATCTGTGAAAGGTGTCCTGGAATTTGTGTTGAAGCAATATTTGAATTATTTTTAACAAAAATAATGTTTCACTATAAAACTGCAAAAACACTGAACTTTTCTCTCACCGCCTGCATCCCCTTCTTAAAATCTGCTTGTATTTTAAATGTTCAAATATGTATTTGCATTTTAGGTGTTATAATAACCTTTTATTTGTTATTTTTAAATAAATACATAGAATAAGCACGCTCAATAATATTATATTTTTGTAAGTAATTATAGCTTAGTATTTTTATTAAATTATCAATAAACACGTATCATTAGTAATTAATAACATTAATAAAACTTAGACAAGGCTTGTTGCAAAAATTAATTGTAAAATCATATTTACTTGTTTTATACGAAAATTAATAACAATAAAATGTATAATATTAATAACTAATGAAGAAAATGATTTCAAGTATTTTACTACACACTTAGAGCAAAGAGTAAGTGAAGAATTTTTTATAAAGTACAACACAAATATATGTTATACAGATTATTAAATATCTGTTATAGAATTAGTTTACATTCAAATTATGTTTATGAAAAAGTATTAAAATAAGGGACTTTTATGAATAAAGCTTAATGATATGCAAAACATATATATGTATAAGTGCATACATATATATGTGCAAAACATATATATATATACATCCATGCATATATATTGTATAACACAAATAAATGTTATATAGATAATTAAATATCTTTTATAAAAAAGGTTTACATTCAAATTATATGAAAAATTATTAAAATAAGGGACATTTTACGAATAAATCTTACTTACATTCAAAACATATATATGTATATGTGCATACATATATATGCTAAACACATTATATGTGCATGCATACATATATATATATATATGCTAAACGTATATATATACATATGCAAAACATATATATGTATACATGCACGCATTTATATATATATCTATATTTTACAAAAAGCTTAGTTAAATGGATTGTGTGAAAATATAATATTGTTTTAGAAATTGTGTTTTGTTGAGACACAGTTATAATAAAATTATATAAACTTAAATCTTGTTTATAAAAATTCTAGCTCTTTAACTTTTAATTTTACCTAAGTTTATTACTAAAATTAAAGTATAGAAGTACATAATCTAAGCAATTGTAACTCAAAAGTATTTTAGATAAGGTAACAATCTAAATAATGTCAAATTTAAAGCCTAGAATATGTTGAAATTAATATAAATAATACTCTTTAATTAAAACTGATTAGTTGTTGAAATTATAAATTAATATTCAATGGCATATTATTATTATTATTATTTTTTTCCTTTGACCTTTAAAGTATTTGTAGAGATAAGAGTAAATGTGATTGGTATATTTTTATGTATAAATTATCATCAATTACAAGATGAAAGAATAAATTATGGAAGTCTAGCTTGTAATATAATTGAATTATAAATTTTAAATAAAACATTTAATCTAGTTATGCACTTCCTTCACATATTTTCAATTTAAGCTACTATTATATAAGTAATTTTTTATAATCAGTATATTATTTATATATAATATACCTAGTTTAACATTTTCTCTTACTGTTTGTTAGAAATCTGCATGTACAAAACTACTAGAAATCATTTACTTAATTAATCATAACATAAAAGTTACTTGCTAAATATTTTAGGAATGTTTTTCCAAAATGTTAAACAAGAGTTATATAAGCACACTTTAATATGTATTTAAAAAATCGTATGGATTTATAATAATTTAAGTGGCTTTTTAATATGTAACGAAACCTTTTGGGTGTTTATATAGTTTGTAAATTTATTGATTTCAAATATAGCTTGATTTAAAAAAAATTTGTTGTGATTCATTATTGACTGTTGTACATTATTTAATTTCTTCTCCAAATTAAGGTTTCTTTTACAGAGTATGATTTAGTAATATTAATTTATTGAATTTTTAGTACTAACATATTTTTTAACTATATATTTTTAATAAATCTCACTCAGTATTTTATGATATAGAATGATGCTTCATGTTTGATGAACATATAATTAATTGATGGCAGAGACGTCACAGAAATAAACTTCAACGTGATTAATATCATCTGCTTCCTATTATTAATTGATTAATTCCCTACGGATAATACCAACACAAGAAAGAATTTATACTGAAAAAAAAACCCACATAAAAACTAGGGGATAAGATTATAATCAACATTCCATGGTTTATTTTGTGGTCATTTATTGTCTCCGGATGGATCATATTATATTGATTGTATCACAAAATGGTGAAAAAATAAATTCTGCAGCACATTCTGACTACTTCTAAATATCATTACTTATCTAACAATAACATTTTTAGAGAGCTGGATAAAGAAAATCACCCAAGTATTTGCGTGAAAACAACTATTTTAAATGCTACCTACAGTATAAAAAAGTTACTAGGAATTCATACTTTGAAATTAGACGTGAAGAGAAACTATCGCACAAATCCTGGTGGCCATATTGTTTTGTTTTTCTACTTGTATGAAAATAGCCTTGATTTCCTTTCTTAGAGTTTTTAGATTGGATTAAAAAAACTCAGTCCACATTTACCTATAACAGCTCTACGATGAGTTTATGTTCTTATAATACTATAGGATATGAAGATAGAGTTAATTATAATTAATAATAATAATAATAATAATAATAATAATAATAATAATAATAATAATAATAATAATAATAATAATAATAAATAATAAAAATGATAATGATAATGATAATGATAATGATAATAATAATAATAATAAAAATAACCCGCCTTGGTGGCGTAGTTGGCTAACGCGCAAGTCGTGTTGAGCTCAACCACCGAGGCCGGGGAGATCGAGGCTCGAATCTCGGTCGGGTGAACTGAGGGTATTTTTCCTAAATTGTTTTCCACTCTCCCTCCACGCAAATGCGGGCTCACTTCCTATAAATTCAACCTTCCCAATTCCTAATCCATTAGCGTAATTAGTACTTAAGCGTACAACCCTAACGGTTAGTAAGACGCGGTGCTAAATATAATAATGATAATAATAATAATAATGGCTTTCAAAAATCAACAAAAACAACTATATCTAAAGAAATAAGCTATTTATATCCATATAATAATATGAACTATGGAACATGTAAAAAATGTAAGGTTGTATGGAACTTTAAAAATAAGTCAATATCAAAGGTCAAGTTACAAATTATAAACTCACAATAACCTCCACATACTCCAAAAATTTAAAAAGGAGAATAGCATTTTGGTACATCATAAAAGTAGCCTATGTAAATATCTCACACACTGTGATTAAATGACATAGTAGTTTATACATAGATAATCCAGCTAAGTAGGTAGAAGATAATCTATTATTATCATAATCAATATCGCCATCATCATCCCCAACATAATTTTGTTCAAATTAACTCACGGTTGCAGACTATACTGCTGATGACGAGGTGATTGGGGGTTATAATTCCGGTCAGCTGTACTTAGGGTGGTTTTCCCACGTTACATATAGGCGATTGCGGGTACATCTCCTCTACATTTAGCCTTCTTCATCCCTAAAAAATAAGTATAATTAGTATGTGTTTAACCTGAACGGTTAATCAGACGAGGTGCTAAAAATATTATTTAGCAGTGAAATAAAAATACTTAAATAGTACACAGATAAGTACACTCCATATAAAAAGGTAGAACCTTGACTTATATCAGTATGACCATTTTTTATAAGCTGTACAATAGAGTAACACGTCAATATAAGTTTGCTACCGTTTGCTTACCTTGTGAAATTTCATTTCACCATGGCTTATAACAATGCCATACCGTACGTAGCCCATCAAGCTAAGATGGCTACTTTTTACGGAAATCAGAGTGTACTTGCGTGTGTACAACACACTCATACACAAACACTGTACACACATTATTAGTTGATCCTAATGCATAAACAAGACTAAAAATAAATTTTAAAAAGCACTATTTTGTGTATTTGAATTACTTCCTTAACTTGAGACAATCACCTTTAATAAGTATAACAAATTGACACGTATTCATATTTTGTTTATTTCTTTTAATTTTCGTATTATTTGCTAAAATTATTTAACAAAAATATTTTTTAATAAACCTTGGCAGTAATAATGTTGATCTAACAAAGATTTAAAACAACATTTTGGAATCAAGTGTATTCTCATGTATACACACTCTCGTGTGTGTATATACTTAGGTTGACATTTTATTTGAGATGGATAGGTAATTTAGATTCACGATCACATTGTTTTCTTCCAACAAAAATTGGGGATGGAGAATAATAATAATAAAAAAATAATTGACCATCGACCCTAACGTTCGAACTGATTTGAGTTACGGGAATTGTTACTAGTGTGCAGTAGTTCTCCCTGGTTGTGTGATTCCAGAAACCGCTACTAGATGTAGCTGCCGTGGCCGTAGAAAGTGACATTCAATACATCAATAATATATTTTATCGTTTAGCGTCTAAAATGATTAATTATATACAAGCCAAAAATAAATTTAAAAAAAGTGATCATTAAGTTTTAATTTAACTGAACCAAGTGGCTGATAAAACTTAATTTACTAAACAATTTGGGTGTTTAATATAATTTAAACTTCTATCTAGGGTGCTTTTTCATATGTACAATACATGTGTAGGTAACTAAGTATTAAATTAATTTTTAATAATTGAAATAAAATTAAGTCCAATGAGAACCATTTATTTCTTCAAATGTCATTTTAAATTAATAGTATCAATACCCATAAGATAATACTTTTAATATATATTTTTACCAGACATCAATACCCATTCAAGTTTCAAATTTAATAAATGTACATATATATGCATAGGATATATAAGCTTTTTCTTTCTTAAGAATCTTGAATATAATTCCAATCATCAAATCTTAAAAAAACATATATATATAAGCTTTCTCTTTCTTAATAATCTTGAATATAATTCGAATCATCAAATCTTAAAAAAACATTTCAAATGTATATATTTATTTAGGTAAAAATAATCTTCAAATTGAATTAAAAAATAGTTGTGCCACTGACAAACTACAATCTTGTTTATCATGTATTTTCATAAATATATATATTCAAGCATATATGAATATATACACATATATGTAACTGTATTAAATATGTTAATTGAGTAGGGTTAAGGTATATAAAATTCAGAGGAAATGTGCCCGAATTACATGGAGGGAGAATAGTTAGCTAGGACAATCCACCCTTATTACACCCACCTTGGATATGAATCCTTATCGTCAAACCATAATGAATTAGGTTGATATTTATACTAAGTGTCCATTGAAGCTGGTAATAAATACTATTCTAAAATGTTGTCAATGTTAAATAAAAGAATATATGTTTGTATTTTCTAAACTCTTCTTCCTATAGCTAATTTAACTTTATCAATACCAGGTTCAGTGGCCAAATTGTCCTAACTCCAAGTCATCATTCTCGTGTTAGACTGGCATGGAAAAGGTGGGGGTATCGAGGTTTAGATCCCACCTGTGTCTATTAAGGGTGGTTTTTCCTAAATAGTTTCCGACTCTCTTTCCACGAAAATGAGAGTGTATTACCTCTAAAATGTTTCCTTCCATATAATTACCCTCCAGACTAAATATCATACATGCGTATAACATGAACGGGTAGTCAGACGAGGTGATAAAAATAAACTACAAATGTGACATACTTTCATGGAGCCCGCACCAATGGACACGTGGACCAAATGTAAAAATCAACTTGTATGTTTTTCCGGTTGAAGGAATTTAAGGTTCGATTCTTGATCTCGCATAGTGAGGGTCATTATTCCTAAATTCTTTTATACTTTCCTGCATCACGCAAAGCTCATACTTTTCCATCATTAGTCCATAAGCTTTCAAAACATGGCCTCTTACCTTAAATAAAGAAAATAGATTTAGGGTTTTCTAAGAGTATATTTAGTTCGAAAATTGATGAAGATAGTGGGGAGTGGAGTAGACTGCATAATGATGAGCATCATACCCTGTATTCATCACCAAACATTGTTAGGGTAGTAAAATCTCGTAGGCTACGCAGGTCATGCAGCGCAAACGGAACTATCTCGAACCGGGTTCAAGGTATTGAATGGCAAACCCGATGGGAAAAGACCACTGGGAAGACCCAGACGCTGATGGGAGGATAACATTTGGATAGGTCTGAGAGAGATAGGGTGTAATGAGAGAGACTGGATGGAATTAGCTCAAGATAGGGATAGGTGGCATACTCTTGTGAGTGCTTTAATGAACTTTCGATTTCTTAATGCCATAGAGTAATAAGTAAGTAAATAACTAAGTAAGTAAGCGTATTTCAAAGACATATAACTAGGAGTGTTATTAGGAAGTGGCGATAAAAATGCTAAAATAAAAATAGTTAACAAATTATTCTTTTAAAAGCTAATGGTTGTTTTCATCATTATTCACGTTAATCTCTACTCTTGGAACTGTTCAACTCGCGTGATACCAGCCGACGTCTTAAGAAACGTCAAGACGACTAAAGGGGTAAGTTAACTGACGTCGTTGCAGACATGAGGCTATCATCATTATCATCATCATCAAGATTGTAAGCGAGGTCGAACGATCTCGCGTGGCGTGAGACGTCGGATGGGGTTTTTAATTAACTCGACAACATGGTGAGTACATAAGAGTACAAGTTTGCGTTTTAGTGAAAACGAGTTGTTTTTTTATCTTTACAATTTTTGTTAATTAGTGCTCGTGGCTTTTTCTTAGCGAATCAAAATAAGAATGGTTTTTTTTAACTTTATTTTTGCACAAATAAACTTACTTCATAACAAACATTATTTCTTTTACTTATGATTCAACTTGTTGATATAAGTATTCATACTGGTAAATTAATATAGTCTTTTGTTGAGAATCACCTTAATTTTACTTAAAAAATTATAATTATAATTTTAATTTATTATATGAGATTAATCATTAAACCTGTTTTAATCAAATTCACATCAGTGGACACATGAACTGAAAGTCAAGATCATATATTTTGGTTGGCTTGTGATGGGTAGGTTGGGGTATTAACCCCGTCTTGTTTAATTAAGGGTTTTTCTTTTTTCTAAATTATTCTACCCAATATTCCTTAAAGCGAAACAATCTCTTCTAAACTCAATTTTCTTAATACTTACGTATTTAACATAAGAACATCTTGCAGGTGTATTAAGACACATCGCAAATTATAAAAAGTATACTGCATTAGTTGTTTTTAACGAAATAATGGGCAAAGTTTTTTTAAAACGGCTGAGTTTATGCTTGGTTGACGTCATTTAATTATGTTATTTTATTTATTATCTTAAAGTCTTAATTTTTATTTTTCCCACAAACGAGTTATGTAGTGTAGTGTAGTGTACCTCGATACATCAAAGAGTCGAGTTTTAATGAGATACAAACCAACGACCAGCCTAACGCTTCCTCCCCTTCCTCGTGCCGCTACCCCATCTCCACAAAGTTCCTTCTTGTGCAGTTATCGCTTAACACTAGGGATAATTTATCACTTTACTTCCACCCAACTAGGCCACGACGCATCTTACTCCTTCTATTTCACCTCCTGATACCAACCACTTTCTTTGTCCGATTTTCTTCTTTTCACCACCTTCACCTTTGGGTGTACTGGTTTGAAGTTTTGTATTGGCCCTGATCGGTAGAAACCAGACCCACTTCAGTGGCCGCGAGGTCTGAGGCACTACTTTCACGGTAAGCTGGACAGTCTATGACGGGAAGATTGAGGTTCAAATCTCGGTCGGGTGTACTGAGGGTACTTTTTTCTCCAAGTGGTTTTCCACTAGACCTCCACGCAAACGCAAGCACATATTATCCAAATAATATCTTCCTGGTCCTTACATCCACTAACTTAGTTTAGTACGTAGGCGTATAACTGGAACTGGTACGCGGTACTAAAATTTCAGATAATTAAAGAATACATATCACTTTGTAGAAGCTAAGAATGTCTATTTTTCTTTAAGTATCTTTCGTAATCTATTTATCTAAAGCAGTCATTTCACGAACTTTTGGCACAGGCCTATGCCTGTCAGAGAAATGGACTAATAAACACACTCTTTCCAGATCTTCATGGGAAAAAAAAGGAAATAAATATGCAACTCAGTATAATATAACCATCATTTCAAATTTTAGTAAATTTTTTGAGGTAAACTGATCAAAATCTTGACATACAGAAAGGATTGGTAAAGTCAATTATACTCCTACATTACATCAAATTATTTGTTTACTAACTTACTATAGTTAATATTATCAATTTATATGGTATAATTAATATAATTCAGTCATGCATTACATATAACCTAAAAGCTTTCGTGTACGCTACCTAAAGGACAAATACTATTAAAATAAATAGTAAAGGTTCAATATAGAGACGAACTATGTAAAATAGTTTTTACAACTAAAATATTTTGATAATTGATTTAACCTGTCATTTTTAAATATTGGTTGCTATACACTTATTTTATTAATTAATAATATTATACTATACCAACGTTCATTTTCATTTCTTAGAGCTCAATTCAAATTATTCCTTGTACGAAATAAATGATTTACTAAATTTGTTTATACAACTTGTATTTGAAAACTAATTTATATTTTCAAAAAACAATCTTATTATTAATTAAAGTAGCATTTGCCCACAGCTTCATTCCCATTAAACACATCCGACAATTTCAAATGCTAGAAAATAATGAAACTTAAACTAATTTCACACAACCAGGATTTGAACCCTGGTCACTCTGTCATTAGTGGTATGATATATTGTGAGAGTGATGCCCTAAACCATGCGGCCACTGAAGTAGGTTCTGTGAGAAGTAGATTTACTTAAGTTTTGGAAATTTCTAAATACACCATTTTACTGAAATCAACATAGAAATCTCAAATATTTAGAAATTATTGGGGTTTACATTCTTGACATTTTTTAAATTGTCAATGTCCCTTAAAATGAAACAGTGTCTTGGGTGTGTTTGAGCCAAAAACAGACAAATAACATTTTATTTTTATATTTAAATATTAGTGTGATTTAAGCTTTATAGGTCTCTTGGTTTTGGATTTGTAGCACCTACACATATACTGTATATCTAAAAAACTAATAAATAGTCTCTATTATTTATATGATGATTGATTATTAGCTCCCACTGTCAGGCTCATAGTTTATGAGTTAGAGCTCTAGACAGGCTAAAATGTAATGTTCTATCACCACCTTTCGTTTTTCATCTAGTAAGCCTTAAAATTTGATCCAATGAAAATTCAATAGTCATAAGCTGAGAAAAAGGCCTAAAAGAAGTATTTTGTAGCCACTATTTGAATCAAAATGGTGGACTTAATTTGCAATTAGCCTGAATTTTAACCTGACGTCCAAGTTATATTCACGCGAATTTTCAGCAAAGGAAATGGAACAGTGGTTTGACCGTGATTGAGCACTAAACAAGCAAACAAAAAAAATTACGGACTTTTTTTTTTAATAAAATAAGTGTGGTAAAAGTAAATAAAAAGTCAAGCTTCAAATAAACTAGTTTTCCTAAATAGTTGTTATAAAATGTTTTAAGATTTTCATGGTCCTTCCGCACCTGCAATTAAACAGTATAATACTTCAGGATCACAATATGCGTGGTATCATAAACTAAGGATTCCCAAAGAAAGTGGTTAGTACGAAATTTTCTATGTTTCTTGGTCCTTTGTCCACCTGAATAGTCACACTTTTGAATGTACTTGATTACTACTGATTAAAAATAGAGGCTTACACACTATAGATTTCAACGACTACTTATTTAAAGCTTAAATTTGTTTTTTTAATTGTGTTTAAAGTTGCACTTCCTATTTGAAACATGGTCTAAGGGATTGAGCTCAACATATTGATTTTTTTTAAAATACACCTGAGGTGCACACCTTGAGGTTTCAAAAATTACACTTGAAAAGTACCACCTTTCTATTATTTTCACGTTTGAAATTCACACAATGGAGGTCATTTTGTTTAATACATTAAGATTAAAAATACATTCATCTCCACTCATAGTGAGCCCCTGTACAAAGTTCACTAAAACCGAATAATTGTTTCACCTTAACTTTAAGTAAGAAAGAGGTGTAAGGACAAACAAAACTTCACAATTAGAATACATTTATTTAAATCTATTTTAAAATATTTAAAAAGTCGGCTATGTGCTGTTGCTTGCTGTTGGTCATTTTTATCACAATTTTCTGTATTTTAAAGGGATTATTATTGTATTTGTCTAAATATCTATCCATGTAATTGTAAGATCAAATCACATACAGATGTTGAGCGTAATCTATGTTTATGTTTTATTTATTATGGAAATATGATTTGCCCATTATTGTGAATATAAAACAACCAACACAAAATATAGTTTAATTTATGATTAAAGATTGAAATGTATAATGTAATTATGTTTTGGATTGTAGCAAGGCCATAGCCAGCCAATAATTTCAGGGGGGGTTTAGTGGGCACATCCCCCAATTACCTGAGGCTAGAAAAAATTCTAAATGATAAACAGTTCTAGAAGCTATGCGAAGTGTTTTTTTCTGGTAACATAACCCCCTAACTGCCGTAGGCTAGGATAAATCCTAAATATTGAACACATCTAGAAGCTCCCTGAAGTGTTCTTTACGGTAAAATAACCCCCTAACTACCGTAGGCTAGAAAAAATTCTAAATATTAAACACGTCTAAAAGCTATCCGAAGTGTTTTTATGGCAACACTACCCGCTAACTGTACAAGTAAAATAACCCCCTAACTACCGTAGGCTAGAAAAAATTCTAATATTAAACACGTCTAAAAGCTATCCGAAGTGTTTTTATGGCAACACTACCCGCTAACTGTCCAAGGCTAAGAAAATTTTTTAAATATTAAACCACTCTAGAAGCTCTCTGAAGTGTTTTTTTATGGTAAAATATCCACCCTAACTACCATAGGCTAGGAAAAATTCTAAATAATAAACAACTCTAGAAGCTCTCTGAAGTGCTTTTTATGGTAGCACAGCCCCCTAAATTGTATTTGTATCTTAATTTTGATATTGTTTCAAACATAAATAAAGCCATATATATTTTTTTCATAAAATTTCGGGGGAGGGGTTGGAACCCCGAAC
>CABFWB010000067.1:225655-279432 GCA_902151455.1 Timema bartmani | reverse complement strand
CCCCCCCCCCAACTACGGCCTTGGATTGTAGTTGATTTGACGATCAAGTAAGAAAAAATGGATAAATAATTTCCACCTTAATAGTCTGTTGATATTTCCAAGCCCATCGTTGACAAGGCAACTTACAAAGAATGTTTACACATTAAAAGTTAATATATTTGAATTTTCACAAATTTAAAAGCATATATAACCACATTAACAGTTTTTTGACACTGCTTCTATCACAGAGGAGATAGCGTGATAATATATTGTATAGCTTACCCTTTATTATAGATAAGGTGTATACCGGAAGATCTCTTGATCCTATCAGTCCTTTTAGAATTTACTGGAAACAAACACAGAATAAATCGAACGTACAGAAAAACTTACAGCTTTAATTAATGTATGTATGAATATTTATTTTTTTATGAATTGGTAGTAAATTTCTTTCACACATGATTAACTAAGCAAAATGAAGTTTCGCTTAGTTTAATAAGTGAAATTAAAAGTGAAAAAAAATTATTATCTAAAATACCAATTAAACTACCTACTTTAAGATTTTGAGAATATATATTTTAAATAATTAGTTTAAATAGGGGATTCATGTCCTTAAAATTTCCTCACTAAATATAATAAGTAAATATGATGGATATTTTTCTTTTTTAAATAAAAAACTCATTTAATATATAAAGTAAGCTTAAAACATTAATATATGCAAATTTTCAATCAAAATTTTATCCAGTTGGAGGGTAAATAATAAAGTCTATATAAATAATATGATTTAATTTAGCAAAAAAACTGTTTTAAAATTGATTACAAACTAGTTTTGATAAAAAATAATGACATTCAACTTAAAAGAAAAGGTTAAAATAAATTGTCGTAACAATTTCCTACTGTCTGTGTATTCGCTTCTCTCTTATAAGACATATCCAACTACAATTTTTATACAGAAAAATTATAATTTTTTTACTAATTTATACCTAAAATACCTGATTAAACTCATAATAAACGTTGTATAGTTTGATTACTATAGTGAGAAAAAGTCACTATGAAATACCATTAGAATTATTTTAATCTTTTGTATGTATACACAAAATGATTCATTTTTAACTAAGTGACTATATGACAAACTTTATTTAGGTTTGAGTATATACTAGTACGCAGCTATTCCCTTTGATGTCTTTATCAAACACACTGCATTAATTATTATATTAATGGGAAAGGTTCTAGTCCAAAGCGATTTCGCTGACTATTTTTCGATACACCTCTAACGAGTCTACATTTATCCTTCCCTCCTTCCCCTCTTCTCTTATATTTTCCATTTTCCCCTTTCTGTAACACCTTTCAACCTCTCTTTTTCCTTCCCACCTTTCTTTTAATTTCTACTCCTGCCTTCCGCCCTTTGCTGAGTTGGGTCCAAAAACCTTGATTAGAAAGGGCAACCCACAGCTTTAATCAATAAACGTGAGAAACAATGTGGGCTTGTTCGAAACAAGATGCTTGATGAATTTAATAGTAGCACATTATGAGTGAATGTACTCAACTTAGATTCTAAGAGAATAAATCATGATTTTAGTGTAAAGAAAAAGGTTTTCATTTTATAAAGAAAAAAAAACCAGTTAAATATGTAGTATCAAAATAATATAAAGGTGATATCAACCAAACAATGAGGATTTAAAAATATCCTAAGTTATTGCAGCTTAAAGATAACTAAGGAATCTTGATGAAATTTTCCATTCTTAAAATTTTGTTTTGTGATAGTTATTGTTTTATTAAAATCTGCTTCAGTGGTCAAATTATTTTAAGCGTTAATCTCTTGATAGGCCGGACTTTCAATAACTGGTAAATTGAAGCTAGAATTTATTTTGGGTGTACTAAAGGGAGTTTCTATAAAAATGTTCCAATCTACTCTCATGAGAATGTGGGTACCCTTCCTCTAAATTCAAAATTTTTTTTTCTACCACACGATAGGGGTTAATACATGTGCCTTAAGCCTTAAAGTGTATTGAAACACGGTAAGAAAAAATCTTACAACAAAAATTCAAATGTCTTATTATTGTGATGAAAATAATGACAAATGAATAATAAATAATTCATATTTTTTTAATAATAACATTGTAACTGATTGAATTAAAGAATTTGATAGAAAATCACTAGTTCAGAGCTTATCAATTGTCAATGACAAAATTTACCGGTCGCAAATATTGAGTGAATGATTCCACTGGTATACACGTTTTATATATTGTGAGTGTAAACCTATGATTGTTACGTTAGCGACCAGGTTAGGATGTAAAGAAGAAGAGCTGATTATATTTTTTTTACATATAATAGGGCTTTTCATTTCCTCACAACATATTACAAGCAATAATATTTCTCTACATATTTATTTAGTTTATAAAGTTCAGCCTAAAATCCCTTTTAGCCATTAAAACATAAGCCTACAACTTTTTTTTTGGCACTGCGTCTTTCTAACCATTCGGGCTACGACTTAAAAGCTTAGTTTGCACTAAAAAAAAAAGCAAATTTGTTATCTCTACTGAAAAACATTCAATAATGGAGTTCACTCCACTTTTACTCCCTGTCCAAGGCTCAAATCTGTAAATGGGAACTTTTTAAAAGGTACTTTTTAGGTTTTTAAGATCCTCAATTGGTGAAATAAAATATGTATTATATGAAATTATAAAGTCATTTAAAAGTACATTGTTTTTGGAATCAGAAACGTTTTCAATTAACATAAATTTGCTACTTATGAAGTTAACGATTTAGTAATATTCATATGTTTGAATTTCGACTAAGTTTAAATTCATTAAAAAATACGATACAAATTGTTTTTATATTCTTCTTATTTAAGAGAAGCATAAACACGTGAGCAATAATTTGAAATATCTATTAGTTTATCCATATATTAAATGCTAATAAAAAATAATTCCAATAAGAAGTAAAACACCAAAAAGTAATTCATGTTATAACTAAGAAATAAACTAATTGTGAAATTGAGCATGTATTGTGTCTAGCATTTTAAATTATAGTTTGTCATACATTCAGTTATCGTGCTTGTAATGACAGCTAAACAGTTTATGTTGCTGGTCTCGCTTTCCTCTCATGAGTGTTGACGATAATAGAGTGCATTTAAGCTACAGCACGGGCTCATTTGGGTTGACTTTTCCAAATGTGAATGTTCTTATCCTATCTACATGCTGATGATGTTGCATTTCCTTCAAGAATCCTATCTCATCCCAATCACCTAGATAAGGTCATTAACAAACTTTGTGTTAATCAAGATATAAAGCTTTCTCTCCCACAAATCTGAGGGGGTCAAACGGTATAAGGAGTTACTCTCGCAATAGAATGGACCACCGATGACTGAGCGATTGGAGTTTTAATCCCGGTCATGTTTAATAAGGTTTTAATCGTGAATGGTCTACCAATCTTAATCCCTAAAAATGCTCTAAATCAAATCTACCTCTCCTTGAAACATCAACGTAGTTATTTGATATGAGTACAATCCAAATGGTTAGCATGAAGTGGTGACAAAAAAACATAGGTCGTGAACGTTAAGATACAATTATTCAGTCAACGAGATCAAGAGACCTTCGAATACTTTGGCTGATAAGTAGTTTACTCTCTTAAAAATGTTCTAGTGAGATCAGAAACTTGAGGTTAAGACGGGGTGCTAGTGGGCGTGAGTTTAGGGAAGTATTTTTGAAGTTTTTATAGCATAAACATTTTTTGAACAAAATAAATCAAATATTTCTTCTATAGAAACATATAGTTTAGTTTTCTGCACATGCTAATCTCAACAGTTGTTGAATATCTGTCAGATGTGTCCTGGAATTTAATGACAACTTTTTCTCTTCATTCAAAAAGTTTGTCACCAAATGCCACCATGATAATACCAGATATTCAAAAACTGTTGATATTAGCACATGCATAAAACTAAACTTTATGTTTCTATAGAAGAAAAATTTGATTTATTTTGTTCAAAAAATGTTTATGCTATAAGAACTGCAAAATTAGCGCACTAAATTCGCGCTCACTAGCACCCAACCTTAAGGTAAATAAATCAAATATTTCTTCTATAGAAACATATAGTTTAGTTTTCTGCACATGCTAATCTCAACAGTTGTTGAATATCTGTCAGATGTGTCCTGGAATTTAATGACAACTTTTTCTCTTCATTCAAAAAGTTTGTCACCAAATGCCACCATGATAATACCAGATATTCAAAAACTGTTGATATTAGCACATGCATAAAACTAAACTTTATGTTTCTATAGAAGAAAAATTTGATTTATTTTGTTCAAAAAATGTTTATGCTATAAGAACTGCAAAATTAGCGCACTAAATTCGCGCTCACTAGCACCCAACCTTAAGGCTGAAATCTTTAATCCTTTAACTAAAAAAATGCAACTACCAAATCTCAACTTATAATAGCTCAATAAATGATTTTACTAAAAATCTTCTGGGGGAAGGGAAGGGGGCTAGCAAAATTCCGCTATATATAAGAATTGTCTAGTGGAAAAAATGATATTTCAGATTATTCTTCCTAATAAAATTAGGCTATGCATATGTATAACAAAGAATATTGAGCTCATTTAGCACCCCAAGCACAAACATCAAGTTTGGGGAACACTATGTTTTATCCTGTATAGGGACCACTGTTATACTTTTAGTTAATCGAATAAGGTATTGTATATTATCAAGCCACCATTAGATTCATTAAATATGACTAAATATAAACCATCAAGATCAAGTTTTAAATATTCAAAGAGACACTTGAGAATTGACTTGTTGGCTCAGAAATTTTCAAAGTAAAAATAAAGGACTTTAATGCTTTTGTATCTTTTTTATGTTTCTCATAATTATTCTCTTTTATAACGAAAATTATTATTACTAGATATTAAGTTTTATAATATACATAACAGTTCAGATATATTTAGGTTTAATGTATTTAAATCAAACATCTAACATATGTATATGTAAAATACATATGTATCGACAAGTAAACTAATTATTTTGTGTTTGAAAACAAGCATTGTGTAGTCTTATTTCAAATAAAATGACTGAAGTAGAAAAGGATATTAATTTCGAGTATTGAACTTTTAGAACACTTCAAAGAAGAGCAAAGTAAAATAATTTTCCTTAGTTTTGATATTATTAAATGGTTCGTTATCTGGCTGAAACTTAATTAGACTAAAGAAGAAATAAGGGGAGAGAGATGAAAAGATTATGTTTCTAGCGTAGTAAGATGGAATTAGTGGACATGTAGTAAAGACAAGAACAAACCAACTGTGTCGCTGTTGTAGAGTTTAAAAGGCTTGAGCAGTAGGAAATGAGCGTTGTGTTGTTGTACGTGGTACAAGCTTTTACAGTGAGAATACTAATTACCGGGGGCAAGTTTACTCCACAAGCTGTATTATCTACACACACGTCTTTTGCAGTTGGTTTGCGTGTGTGTTGAAACGAATTAAAAAAATATATATTGGTATTTTTACTTTACATTTTAGGTTAGTAGAAATAAAACTCTTTGACTTAAAAGAGTTTCAAACAACCCAAAGAACAATTTCAAAATCTAATTATATAAATTCTTCAGAAACCTTTCACTATTCTAAGTTTTAGTGAGATTATTTGAAATAACTAGAGGAATATAACATTTATCTTAGCTCTTACATTTTGTGCTTATACTTTTATTATATTTTTTTAGTAAAAAAAAGATTTAGCCAAAATGTTATCTCATTTAAGAATTACTTTGGCTTAGAATAAAACTAAATAATGTCAAAAGACAAATTTTAGAGATGATGTTGATAATATAATTATTTTTAATACATTGTATGATCAAAAAGCTATTTAAATAAATAAGAAATAAAGTTCAAATATATATGTACCATGAAAAAATAGATTTTAGGTATCCAAATAGGACTAATTGGAGAAAATATAATGTATTTACTTAACATAGAGGTAAATTAGGTTTTTTTGGTAGCTAACCGGTATATTGTTCGTAATATTACAAATATAGTAAATTGCGTTTGATAAGAGTGATTATTATTTTAAATCCTTATGAATAACATTAATTATGTGATTTTTTCACTAAGAAAAAATAATTATATTGTGTAGAAATGAATGTATTTAAGAAAGGCTTTAGATCGCCTACAATCGATATAATTTCTTAAAATATAGCCAAACCACTTAGATATTAATTGGTCATCCTCATCTATACTAAGAGTTTAACTACTTTAAAAATTTAGGTATAAGAGCTTATGTTAATAATATTTTAAAGATCTAGATATAGATTGAACTAAGCCTCAACGCAAATCATATTGACAGGTAGATGCTATTTTATGCCAATATATATCAATTATTCATTAAAACAAATGTTTAACATTAATAGTAGTAATAATATGATATTTTTTAAAATTTAATTTATTAATCTTATTTGCAATAAAAATTATATATTTTTCTTTAGGCTATCTATAAACTTATCTAGGACCTAAGCCTTTCTTTCTATATCTGACAGAGTGAAGAAGCGGGTAAGTAGACGATAGAAAGGCGTGTTAGCACGGCCAAGAATTTCATAATTACCTTTCACCAAACCCCCTTAAACTCGACAGGTTTTACACTTCCTTCGCCTCACCACCCCTATCCACCACCTACTCCTTTCAAACGCTTTTAGGGATCGTATAAATTTAACGTCTAATGAAATTCACAGCAACTCTCCTCGGTTTATAGGGGGACGACGGGTAGCGTGAACCAAGTTTTCTTTACACTGACTGAGATTCAAAGCTGGGACAGGCACGGTAGAAACATAGTCGGTAGCGAAGGGTGGTTTATGTGTTCAATAAGTAGCACGTCTTGCAGAGGGGGATGTAAGACACCGAAGAATTCATTCTAGTTTGTGCTTTAGTAAGAAGTCAACTTTTGGGATGGGGGTATATAGGGACGGTCCTGGTTTACATTGGAATGGAGTAAACAAAAAATAGATAAAAAGAGTAGCATTAAGTTTTTTAATTAATATACTTTATGTATTTAAAGGTTTCTAATAATTAAAATTCATATTGGAAGCAAATAACAAATAGATATAGTTAATTTCTGTCATTAGACGAATTATCTTTTGTTAACTAACCTTAATGATTTAACGTTGACCTTATTGATGAAGGAGGTAAAGTTCTTATCTCAAATCCCAATTTTCGTGGGTTGAAACCCAGTCGAGGTCAAATGATTTTTACTGACTGATAAAAATCTAGAGCACAACTTCAGTTCCATTTTGATTGTGGCATATAAAAGATCCCTGAAAGATTTTTGTGAAAATAACTTTCCGACAAAATGTTTGGGCTCTTTCTCACTCTATCGTATAAATTTATAGCTCTCTCCACCCGAAATTAACCTATCACAAAAACTGCAACAGGGAATATCCAGACTAGTGAAGTTTTTTTTTGCGGGTCTATGCTCCACATCGGGAGTTAAATGCATTATTATTAATAATACAAATTATTAAACTATATTATTAACACAGCATTATTATTATTATTATTACACAAGATAAAAACAAAGACAAAACTTTGGACAGTTAAGTATTATATTATCACTGCTATAATATAGTTTTAGATATAAAGGAAAGTTCAAATCTAATGTAAGTAATATATATATATTTTCAAAGAATATTGTTTGAATTTTAAATTCATAGGTTTCAAACATATTCATAATATGATCTATTTTTTAACGTAATAAAAATTTCCTTTCCGTTAAAGTCACAAATATAAAAACTATACATATTCATTTGACTGACCCAATTGAGCGAATCCTTACTAAAATCCCTCATAATTATAATAGCAAACATTTTATATGAAATACAATAAATACTCACCATAATGGGGGCCAGTTCAAAATAAATGTAGTGACATTTTCTTAAAAATACTGTATTAAAATTGAAAATATATAGAATATTTAAGTAGCCTATAACAAAAAATAATAAAATTCTTTTAAGTCAATTGCAAACGGATTTTACATGATATGTAGGAATATAAAGTAAAATGTAATTATGGTAGTCAGCTATTTTGCTATTTTTTTAGCATGGTATCTTACTACCCGTTCTATTTATATGCCTATATATTAATTACACTAATGTATTAGGGAATAAGGTGTTAATTTAGAGGAAGTGCAACCGAATTTGCGTAGAGGGAGAGTGCAAAACTAATTAGTAAAACCCAACCTCAGTGCACCTGACCGTAATTGAACTCTAATCTCCTTGTCTTCGGCAGTCTAATCTACTGCGAGAGTAGCGCGTTAGACCACATATCTCGCGAGGTTGGTAAGTCCTTTTTTAATAAAAACCTAGCTGCCATACTTATTTCCAGGAAATGAAGTTAAAGCCAAAATGTGTTATTATTTTTCCTCAGGTAAGATGTTAATTTATTTACTGTGTCAAAATCAATTATATTTTGATATATATTAGCGAATAGCTACCAGTATAACTTTTCAGTAAGTCATCATTTCAAATTTATGTTAAGACTAAAAAAAATCAGTTTTCTTCAAACGTTATCCCTCCATTAATATCGCTCTTTTAAAAATATATATTTTTGCCCTTGTCTTATTCCAAATGCACTCTTTCCACAATTCAACGGGGTTTTCTGTAGACAAGAAAATTCAATTTTCTTTCACGTCACTACTGAATGTGAAAGCGTTTTCCATCGTAAAAACTGCCTAGGGCCTAAACTTTTCGTTTTCTCTAACTCTAGAGAGTGAGAACTAAAATATTTCTTATAATAAAATCAATGTATTAAGGAAAGTAAAATTGTCATAAAATTTTAAGATGACTTATGCTTGATATAAAAACAAATGGTGCGTGCGTAGATCAAAGAAGGCAAACCACCTGAATACACCTTTTTCCACACAACGTTTAGGTGTTGGCATGAATGTAAGAGAAGTTGATATTTTCCCTCAGAATATATATGTATTAATGTTATTTTTGTATTTTACAAAAAAAAAAAAAAAGGTTCAGTTGATTTATTCAGAAAATAAATCATTACATTTATAAATTGGTTATTAATATTACTCCATCCAAACTTATCTTTCCTTTTAAAAATTAGTATAGGTGATACGAAAACAAGATATAAAAATTGACATGATTTAGGAGCTGTTTCTGAGCAAAAAATCTCAATTATTTATTATTGACTTAAATTAAGTTTATGATTACAATGTCCGTAATTTCAAATATATCTTTGTAAACGATTGTGTTAATGATAACTGATATACATTTAATATGTAAATATATATGTATGCATGTACAAGTACAAACTAACACATTTTTATACATAACTTATTCTTTAGTTAAATTATAAAAATGACTTAAATAATTTAATCTAAGGGAATTAATAGAGGAAGAATTTGATGATTTACACAACTTGGCCTTTACTTCAGAAGGGGGTGTTTAAACTAAATCAAGAGAGAGAAAAAGGATCAAATATTTTGGAATTTGAACATCCTTCGCCTCACCTAGGTTTAATACTTTATCTTGGCGGTCAATATTTCCGGCAGCTACACAGGCAAATTAAACTGGGACGTACTAGGAGATTAAGTGGCTTTCTATGTAGGAGGGAAAGTAAGTAAATACCGGATTTTTAACTTCGCATTTGGTTACGAGATGTCTTTTTAGCCGTTGTTGTCTGCAGTGTCAAATTCATGTATGGCTATGACGTCAGATTTTCTGAGAGTACTCTCTCGTGTCTGCTGTCTTATTCCGTTTGTCTCGAAACGTGGAGAGGGTTTAGTAGGAAGTACGAAAAATAAGTGGTAGTTTTAACATTGTTTACCATGGATTAATAATAGGTGAAGATTGGTGTTTACATAGGTTTGTTAATCAAAATGTCGCACTGCATTAGAACTACATTATGTTGCCTCTCTTCCTCTGTGAGAGAGAAACTATCCCAAAAAATTTTTTCTTGAGTTAACAGGAATATTTTTATTAATTAAACTCTAAATTGTCAGTAGTGCTAGTATTTACCAACTGACTATAATTCACACAACAACTAAGACTATGTAGTTATGTACAAATCGAGAGATAATATGTTTGAAAAAAGAATTATCTTTGTTGGCAGTCACTTGATTAATGTTTGGTTGGCTATGACAAATTGAATGTGAGCAAAATTGAACAAAAATTACTGTCGATATAATTACAGCGTATTTTATAGTAATAACTACAATAATGTATTAGCCAGCCCACTTCAATTTTTGGAAGAAAAATATTGCTTTATTGAGAGTAAAATAATATATAGGGCTACTATAAAGTAAAATATTGATAACTATAACAATGTTGTGACAAATACAAAATTCCAATGATATTTAATGCTTGATTAGCTATATTTACTGTACATATTGATAAACAGCCAATTAAAAGAATGTTATTTAATACATTATATAAATTTTGTTAGTAGCTAAAGCTACTACACCCATTGTTTTGAAGTATATACTAGCAACTACACACTACTAAATTTTACGTTCGTAGATACTTTTTGAACTCTATATATAGCTAAAGCTATAATCCCTATTAATGGTATTTTTTTTCACTGAACATTTATTTCAATATTTGACATTTTTAACTGCCTTTAATAATATGTTTGTATTATTATAGCTGCTATAGCTATTTTTGTAATATTTAATATAAATAAAAATTGTAGATTAATATTGTAAATAATATTCCTACTTTTATACTATATCATAAAGAAAGTATTTTTCAGTGAAAACTATCGAGCTCAAGAGTATGATGGATCTTTACGAATGTTTTGTTTAAACTTGATATTCCTATTTTATATAGTAACACCTCAAGATATTTTTGTTTACTTAAAATTTATTTAAAAATGAGAGATTAGTAAAAATTAGTTTTAATGATATTATTTCTATCTTAGAATTATTAGATATTTAAATAAAGCATTTTACTCGTTTTCCCGAAGAAAACTCGTTTTATATTTTTTCCTTATGAATGATAATAACATTTTTAAAATTTATCAAAAATTGCTATAAATGTTTAGTTTAAAACTGGTATCTCTAATATTTGTATCTGATAAATAGTTCTAAATAATAATCTTTCTTAAGAAAAAAATACACTAGGATATATTTTACTGAATACTAATTATTGAACATATTTAGATTATTCAAATATTGTACTAATGACTACTCGAAAGTGGTATTCTGTGGATTATTTTAAATGATAAATATTCATGAATATTCATTTTACCAAAGTAAATGAATTTAATGCTAGTTATCTTAATATTTTAATATTCTTAATTTCTCGAAAGTGGAATTTTCGATTTAGTTCAAATTGGGTATCTCGGAATTATTTTAGATGATTAATAAGGATATATATTTTAATCTTTACATATAGTAATAATCACACGGTAGTTTATAAATGAATGATTTATTATGGTTGGATATATCCAAAAGAATTGTTATTGTCAATTTATTTAGGATTTATTTATGATTACTATGACTAACCTTTTCCCGTTTATTTTATAATACAGCCCTATATTATACTACTAGCTTAATTCAATAAAGAAGGTAAAGGTTTATATTAAACGTTACAATGTGGTACACTATTTCTCTAGTCAAAATTATTAAAAATATTCTCTTACACACCTCGCTATCTCAAATTTTCTCCAACTCTTCCTTTATTTATACCGTAAGCTTTCTCTCTTACAGAATCTTTGTAAAATTCTCTCTGCACTATGTTTTAATTCACTTTTGAAACTATACATTCTCATTTTTTCTCTAAATATTTCTTTAACAAATATTCATGTAAACAGATTCTCTCTTATGACCATTCTCTTAAACTAACTTTATTTCACACTTACAATATTTTTCACATTTACTTTGTTCAAGATAACTTAATATATAACACTACTTATCCATTACTTAATTTTTCTCAAATTACCTCTCATTGTCAATATTTATCTATCACACTCAATCTTATATTATCTCCCTCTATAACTCAGACTTTTTCTTACCCTAATATACCTACACTCACTCAAAGCTATATTGAAAAACTATTAGTTTAATAAGTTAAATATACGATCAGGAAAATATGGCTATTAATTTAAATTATTAATTCTAAATTCAATTTAAGTAAAACGCAAACAAATCTAAATAGAAGTTCACTCGTTGCCTAATTTATTGATATTCAATGCGTACGATATTTAAAATATAATAATTTTGTAAAATTTATAGCAAAGGTCTACAAAACATTTTTAAAAATGTTTTTAAATTAAAAAATAATATATTTTAAACCAAAGTCACCATTTGCTCTACTAACATTATCTAAAATAAATCAATAATATGTTAATTTTTAGCCTAAAAAATATATAACATTTGACAAAACATCTAAGACAGTGAGGAATGCAACCTGCTTTACAGACTTATGTTGCGTGTTAAATTAATATAACGTATCAGGCGTCTTAAGATTGAGATGAGCTTAGCTACTATTTTCTTATTCATTTAGTGAAAAGGATGGTTTTCCCTGTTTAGTATATAAATAACTCACACAAATAAATAAAAATATTCATAATTAAAGAAGGCTTGTTATAAGGAAATAAACCAGATTTCTTTTGGAGAAAGAAAATAATGCCCACACTCTTGAAAGAGTCAAGCGTAAACTCCTTTTTGACAACAATTTTGGTAATCTCTCTTTAAAAATCAGATTCACAAACCGATATTACATCATTTATTTATTTTCAATAAATTAATACTTGTACATTTTTAAGCACGAGTAAATTGCAAGCCAAGTTTAACAAACAACATTCCTACATTAACATATCCTCACATAAAAATGCACATGTAATAAATTCTAAGCTCATATAGTTTGGTTTGTAAACTAAGGTTATGTCTAGTATTTGAATCACGGTCAGGTAAAATAAGGATTATTCATCCTGAATAGTTTCCTACTATCAATTACACACAATTGTGGGTACATTTACACTAAATTGCACCTTCCTCAGGACTGCTGCATTGATTTATTTAGTGTGAATAAACAAGTTGGAAGGGATGGTAAAAAGAGGGTGTAGTAAGATGCAAAGTTAACCAAATAAAAAAAATAGATGCATACCGCTGAGGTAAATGCAACCCACAGGGTTCTTCATCTATCAATCTGACGTCTAGTAAAATTGAACAGGGGATACTTGCTAGTACTCAGACCTCTTATTCAATGTTCTTCCTTCATTCTATTTCAATTTTCCTGCCTTCTGAGAAACCAATACACTTGAAAATATCTCCAGTCTATTTATATAACCAAGGTATAGCAGGCGTAGGAAATATACATTGCGTTTAAGATAAATTACAATATTTCAAATCGTGTCTAACAATAGAAAATCTCGAAATGATTTTTTTTTTTGGATCAATGATATTGACCAATCATTTACAAAAATGTGTTTTCGTGTAATTTTGTCTCATAATAATTTTTTTATGCATATGGAATATTTTAACTAATTTCTCTTGTAAATCTATGGTGATATTCCATTCGTTTCAATGTGTGAATAAAATTAGCCATATATTATTAATATTATTAAATTTAATTATTTGTATGGATATATATTAAGGACGATACAATGGATTTAAAATTATTTCATAAATATAGATTTCAATAAATCATCAATCTAATATTTAATGTAGATGTTAAAAATTGTTTTGAAAATAATTTAGTTACCTTTTTCATAAGTAACTCATGCGTTATATTGTCATAAACTATTCATAATTTTTTTTTTCGATTTATATTAGATTCTGCATCTATTCATAAATATAGTTAAAACTTTCAAAATATACAATGAAGTTTCAGAAAGATAAAAGTAGTGAAAGTAAGATTAAAAAAGATTTTTTTTTAAAGATACATTTCAAGAATCCAAAACATATTTATAATTATTTAAAATTATGTTAGTAGTTTAGTTTTAAATTAATTTTTAGTTAGGGAACTATCTCAAAATAATCAATTCTTTTGAAATCAAGTGGTTTTGGTAAAATCCTTGTTTAACAAACTCCTCCTTAATAACTCAACATGTCTTTCCAAAAGTTATACTACCAGAACGAAAAACATTCTTTTTTTACGGTCAACTTGATAGAGGGACCAACCGCGTTACAAATGGCAAGCAATAACTCTTGAACGAAATGACCGATTTTACTGCAATGCGTACTAGCGGTTTGTAGAAGCCATATAGTTCGGAGAGAGCAACACAGGAACGATTCCACTGCCTTCCATCTCCTTCTTCCGTTCATCCTACGGCCCACTTTTGCCCGCCCCCTCATACCTCCCTTTTCAAAAACAATAGCCCCCCACCGGGTCATAATTCGTAGTACCTGTTTCCTTGAGCGCATGACGCAACAGTAGTTTAAAGGAAACGGCAGCAGGGGATGCAGTCCCCAGAGCATAGAACTGGTTTCGGTTTGGGATTATATTACCGATACGTTAGGCAAACAATGAGTTATTGCCTGGGAAAAATTAACTCATAATTTATATTTGTTAAATAACAAACATATAAGTTTCCTATTACCACATTTTTGTTTGAAGTTAATCAAGCAAAAAAACAAGTGTTTTAAATAAAAAATATTACATTTTAGCATTATTTAGACTAAAAGTTGAATTACTAGATGCATAATATATAGATGTGCTTGATTATATTAACTTTTACCATTTTAAAGTTTTCAGATAAAATATATTAGCTTTCAAACTATATGGGCACCTTTTAAATAATATAATTTATATTATTATAAGGTGTTCTGTCTTATGACAGGTCAATTACTTTTGTCAGTGAGCTTACACCAATGCACTCTGTACTCTGATTCCCCTTTCAGCTCCCAGAATTTTCCTGATTGCTTCAAGACATCTAGTATTTGAGTCCTTCCTAAGCTCCTCTTTCACTTAGCTTTTCCTTATATTACGTTGTGCAAAAGACAGTTCCTTCGAAGAATGTGTCCGATCCAGTTTGCTTTGTACCTAAGAATCACATCCAAAATGGTTCTATTCTCATCCATCCTTTTTAGGACTTCTTCATTTGTCACCCTGAATGTTCACCTGATCTTCTCAAGTGTTCAACAACATCAAATTTCAAAGCTCTCCAAATATTTCTTTTCCATCTTCCTAATAGTCCAAGTTTCTGTTTCATACATCGTGATGCTCCAAATGTAGCATTTCATCAGCTTCTTCCTTAGTTCCAAACTCAACTTGTGTGTCAGCAGTAACCGCTTCTGGCTGAAAGCTTCCTTGGCCATGGTGATTCTCGACCTAATTTCTTTAGGGCAGTAGTCATCCTTTGTCAACAAAATTCCAGGTATTTTAACTGCTAATTTGTATACGAATTACATTGAGTAGAATTCCAAGTACAATACCCTTAATTAATCTAGTATAGTTAATAAATATATTACAATTTTAAATTGTGCGCTAAGCTTTGGTACATAAGATTAGTAATTTTAATATTAATGTAAAATGACCACATAGTTCTTAGTATACATCATTTATAGTATCGGTAGCTTAGTGTGATGATGGATTTAAGAATACTCAGAAATTTCAGAGAACTCCAAAAACAAGTCCCACTATCTATTTTATATTAAAGTCTAAAGAAATTCGATATAATTTCTCTAAAATTTAAAATATGAACAAAGTATTCAGTAAAATGAAATTACTAAACAATTTTTCTTAACGTAATAAAAAATTATTTAAAATTAATGAACTGTTCTAAATCTGAATATCAAAATTTTGAGTAATATCAAAGTCTACCAAACGTACCATTAGGTACGGTACATAAACAAATGTATTAGTCTCATATTCTGTATTTTGGTGCTAATGTAAAGTTTTAGCATTACTAGGTCTAGCTTCCAGTAAAGTGTTCTGAAGGGTTTTGCTGAATTGTCCCCTACTCTACTTCTGAATATTTATCAATTTTCTTGTATTTTATGAGAATGTATATAAACAGTAAATATGTTATATAAATGCATATTTTTCATATTTAGTACAAATTTATACTTGAATCGCTGTAATAAACTAGTATAATTTATATTCACAAATAAAGTTTTCACAAATATGTTTATAAATTAGTCTACTAACTTTAACTACAGTTTGATTTCCATAGCTAGCCCATTATTATTTTAAGAACTAAAGAGTCAAGGTGCCAAAGGTATTTACATTATTGGTCCCTTTAATATTTAGTATATAAAGATAAACTATACGGTTTTTCATTACAAATGTTGGTGGTGGAAAATGGTCTTACTGTAAAAATATTGGTTCAGTAACTAATTAATTTACAAAATAATATAATATTTAATAATTATGTTATCAATATAACGGTGTGGATCTTAAATACAAGAAAATTTTCTTTTAGGGCGTACAAGTTTTCACCATCGATAAGACCCAATGTTAAGTAAGTAATTTATGGCATATCTAAACTTGAACATTATCTTAAAAATTTAATCCTTGTATGAGCTTATTTTGACCTAGAACGTTTGCCTTAAAAACGATATTAATTAGTAGAACTATTCTAGTTATTTAAAATAAACCTTTAATTATGATTATTCAAGGGCAAATATAAATACTGATTTGTATTTTTATTTTTATTGAGAGTATATTCAATTACATTTACATAAATACCCCCAAGGCATATTGAGACTCAATATAAGACCATTTTTTTCCCCAATTGGGAGCCACATACGCTATTCTAAAAGAGTATTTCTAACTTTTTAAATTCTCAATCCAAAACGGCCGTTTCTATTTTTATCTCTGTATAAGTTTCTACTCGAAGAGGGTAAAAGTTCCAATTTCACACTGCCTGGTTGATCGTTTCAATTGATGCCAAACCATGTCTGTGTCGTCCGTTCTGAGGTCCCAACTCGCCTCTTCTTTGCATTTTAGTTCTATTCTTCCCTTTATTTCGACTAGAAAAATAACCAAAAGAACAACAACACATGTCCTTTCCTTTTGTTTAGTAGGAAAACTGTGTTGCGAACGAGAAATAAAGAATACACATTTAAAGAGATACTATGGATATAAGTTAAAGACATCTGTTTGAGATATGTTATGACGTATGATTCAATGAATACAAAAAAAAAAAAAATTGTACCAAACAACTTGAGACAACTTTATGTATTATATATAATTTTCAAGAAATAGGCTTAGTTCTATTTTAATTCTTACAGATAAATTTAATTGATTTTACTAGAGGTGTATTTATTATCTGCCAAATCTATGTTAGTATTCAAATAAATGTTTAATTTTTGTTATAAGTACTTAATATCCTCACTAAAAATGTTGTATATTAGATGAGTGAATTATTTTAATATTAAAATGTGGTTCTTAATAAAGCTATGTGTATTTGATATTGACTCATTATTTAAAATATGTTATATTATTTAGTAATATAGCTTAATTGAATAAAGCTAAAAAAAATCATTGAAAATACTCTAGGTATAGTAATTAAAGAAAACTCTCCTTTCGTTATTAATCATTTTAATCAACAATTTAAATTTTTTCAATACTATATCAATTTATTTATAATCAGATTAGAGTTAGAGTATTAATTCTTTAAATTTATATTACATATTTATGTTGTATTCGACAAAGGATTTCAACTATGTAAACATTGTATTATAAATACTAAATAAATGGTACTGAACTTCGCACAGGCTTTCTCGCTCTATTGTTTAAAAACGAAGATGTTTACTCAAAACTCGTAATATATGGGAAATTAAATTATATACACTAGCAAACGAAATCATAAATTGCACTATATTTATGTAAAACTTTTTCGGGTCCTGGTTTTAAATTTTACTATTTTATTTTTAAGGAATTAATGTCCTCATTTGTATGTTTGTACCAATAAAAAAGATTGATATTGGGTCCACTAGGGTCAACACTTCGTTTAAAATTTCAACTTACAGTTAAAATGTTCGACATTTTATTGGGTTTTACACATCTTCAGGTCATTGCATTGCAATTAAATTCCTTATTTATAAATTTTGAATAATTAAAAAATGTAAATATTGACCATTGAGTCCAAAATGGAGATAGATCATTGTTGAATCAACACTTATCGTAAGAGGTTCAATGAAAAATAACATAAACTTTTTGAGAGACTTACCTATATTAAATTAATGTATGGTATTGGAGAATTATTACGTTATAACTCAAGTAGTATTTCTTTACAACTGAAGCTCACAAAATTTTATCAATCTATTTGTGAATATCTCAGAAATTGTTAGTTTTATAAAAATATATTTTAAATAAAAGTGTTTTATATTTAATAGTACTACAATCTTGCAATTATAAGTTATTTAGTATCTAAAGTAGTTGCGGAGATTTGGAAATTTCCGCCTCTGTAAGATACCCTAAGAGTAATTTTCATAGGAGAGTGAAAATAGCCATTTTATTTCTGATCTTAATCAACGCCTGGATACAACATTTAATCAAAATCGT
This sequence comes from Timema bartmani, assembly GCA_902151455.1. Classification (NCBI taxonomy): domain Eukaryota; kingdom Metazoa; phylum Arthropoda; class Insecta; order Phasmatodea; family Timematidae; genus Timema; species Timema bartmani. Next base: position 261,020 of record CABFWB010000067.1, on the reverse strand, counting down.
TTGAGCCAATTCTGACAAAATCTAATTTTTATTTTTTCGCTTTTTACTAAACTTCACTTAATTTTAGGGTTAAATAGACAAACAGAGAAACGGTATTGCAATAAAACACTTATTAGGGGCGGGGGGTCATGAGACGTCGACATCCATCAACATTTTGGGTTAGAGAATTTTTACGGTCGCATTACTTTTAATGTTCGAAAAGCTAAAATATTTATATTTGCGTATAGCTTGAAAATTATTGGTTTTATAAAAATAAGTTTCAAATAAAAAAAAATCTTATAAATAGCCCTGCATATTTGCGATGATAAGTAATTTCATATCTCAAAGAGTTAGGGATATATAATAAGAAATAAGAACCTACTCATCAGACCGGAACACTTAAATTCATTTTGCCGAAATATTTAGAGTATACATTATGTTTGGAATATTTTTAAATGTTAAGAAATTAAATTATTTTAGAATTTTTAGAGCCATTTTTTTAGAAAATCGAACTTTTCTCTTTCTGACCCTCAGTAAACTATCTTTAATTTTAGGTTTGAATATCCAAATCCAAAAACCCCTCGGGGCATCACTATGAAGATCCTTGATACCAAGTTTTATCTCCACCGGTAAAATAGCTTAGGCTCTAGTCCACGGTACATACAGACAGACAGACAGACAGACAGACAGACAGAAGGGAATTTCAAAAACACCACTTTTTTGGATTCGGGGTTTCATGAAACGTCAACATTCATCAAAATCTATAATTTAATTTTGTCACAATCACAATACTTTCTATACCTGTAAGATAGCAATAAAGTAAAAATTAGAGAGTTATTGAAATGTTTATATATCTTTATTATATTTAAAAACTCTAAAATCCCTCTCTTTAAACTAAAATATTTGCCATTAAGGTTTTGTATTTAAACATTTTAAATAATTGATTAATAGCTTGAGTCATCATTATTAATTTACAGTGAAATACTTGTGTGTTTGTAAAATTGGTCATATAATTATGAAAATAATTATTTTTACTTAAAATTGTAGTTTTTACTGACATAAATAATGCACATTTAAAATATGAAATTATATCTATCTTAAAAACAAATTAGAGATAATTTTGAGAAGATAATTATTATTAGCATTAGCTTCAAACATACCCCCATATTCATAAAAATCCTAAACATTTTTTATCTCTTTGAATATATCTAAAACCTAACCAAAAATTGTAAGTATGATTTTGGCCAATCTTAATCATCCATCAATCATGCTTGTTGTTATTTAAAAACAATATTTTCAGTGATTAACAAATTGCATTCAAACATTCAGTAGATTAATTAATCATACATAAGGATATTACTAACCAATAAATAATATCTTTATTTTATTGGTAAGAAAAAAATTATGTACTTATAATATGTAAATAATTTTTTTCATGGAGATAGCTGATTTTGACTCTGTTACCCTAGTAGCGTCGAAAGTATCAGCGTGAGTTTCAATAGTATTACGTTGGATGAAGCAGAAATATCTATCGTGACTTGCGAAACCCATAGAAAACCATAGGAAAGACCCCTAAACATATTTGAGCCAGTCGAGCATGAATTCAATAGAGATCACTTCATATTGCATGAGACTGATCTGTATACATTTTATTTCATATTTTTCTGCTAAACGAGACATTAGTAAAAATATTTTGTAGTAGTTTGTATATTTTAATGCTCTTTTTACTGTTACTTACTAAACTTATCTCTTCGATATTAAATATGATCATTAAATTATAAAGTTTAATTATATTTATGAACTTGAATCTTTGATTATTAATAATATTCAAATTTGTTCAAATACAATTAGTTGCTATAAATAAGGTGTTTTATTAATATTAGTAAATAATTTGAGAGATTATGAAGCACTGAAACAAACTGGTTGGCATGCGCGAAAAAACATTAGTCTCGTGATTTCTGGGTGGTAACTGAGGAATTATAATTTTGAATTCCAGATGTGTGTATTGATGTTTTATTGGGGTTCTTTTCACACTCTTACTCCACAAAAATCGTACACCTACTTTAAAAAAATACCTTACCCATCCTAACACTGTTAACGTAAATATGCGAACATACTTAATGCGTGATAAGATGCCAAATAAACTATAATTGAATGCTTCAAAACCAAATATATTACATAAAATTATAATAAACTACCAATATAATTTTTCATATGAACTATAGAGTCTAATAGACAAAAAAATGAATTGGGAGTGATATTCTCTATATATTGTGATTTCCATTGCTAACTCCAATAAAAAAATACTAATAACCGTTTCATTTTAAGCCTTTTATCTACAACAGTAAAATGATTTTTAAATTTCAGCATATATTTGGTAATATTGATTGTTACACTGAAGTTTAATAGTGCTTAAGTATTATTTAAATATACAAAATAACTTTCATGATTACATTTTCTTACTTAATGACTATTAAAGGGCTACTAATCACATTAATTATTGTTCACACCAACTAGATAAAAAAATTATGAAATTAATATTAAGGAGTTTCAATAATTTAATCTCTTGTTTTAGCAAAATATAACTTTCGGAACAAACTCAACCCAAATGCATTCTTACTGTTTAAGCAAATGCTACTTCAATATCTTCTTGATATTCCATTACATTCTTTTTGATCTTCATATTACTGAAGTTTATATCTATTCCGTTCCGTATTTTGTTTGGTATACAGGACTCTATAAAGTAGAAAATATCGTTTCTTTTTCCATGAAGAGGATGTAGTGAAAACGAATCAGGGACAACAACTACCCTACTGTACTAACCCCTTCATTCTCCACCTAAAAACACAATCCCTACCTCGAAAATACTATATATATAACTTTTTTTTGTTGGTTGAACAAAATCCTATATACCCTTCAATATTTCCTTTCCACTTCGACATTTTTATATGCCTACCTAATAATATCCAACATTTCTATAAACTTTTTTTTTCTCCTGTCTCTATAAGAAATTTTACTTATTTTTTTTTTCAAACAGATTCAGTTAAATCTTTATTAACAAAGAAAAATGCATTCACAAAAAAAAGTTTTCATGTTATAGATTCTATTTAAACAGGCCCGGGTCCATAATTTAATGCTTGCCAAACATTTACTTTAAAATCTAAGCTTCATTAAAATTATGTCAAAATTCTTGGCTTGATTTTTTATAAATTTATAAATAATAGAGTACAAAACTCAATAATATACCTATATGTATCATCTAAGTGAATTATACAAAACGAGTTTCAATGGAAGTCTATTGATGTTAGTCTGCGTCCCAAGCTATTGTGATGAACTTAAGATGATGAAGATCATCAAATATTTAAGACAAATAGTTTTAAATCAGTTTTAGATAAATATCTTGTACTTAAGTATCAAATTATATAGAGAACGTGTGAGTCATATATTTCTTCAAAAGGTGGCCTAAGATACTAATAGTCAATTTAGTACTGGGCACTTTTATATTATTTAGAATAAAATTGTAATTATTATTGAATTGATTTATCAAAAATTAGCAACTACAGTTATACAATGCATCTAAACAAATTTTCTCACTTTTAATGAATGAAAACCTGTTAAAACCTTGCCATATTCAATTACTTTTTATTCAACTTGCATGTGAATGATCAGTGCAACCACAAACCAACCAACAAACCAATCCCCCCCTTTGCCCCTCTAAAAACACTTTGAGTCTATGTTTGTTTTGAGGGGGCAAGGGAGAATTCTGCCAATTGGGAATTAGAATGAGTGATGTTTTCAATTTGTCACGGTTCGGATTATGTTTTCAGGGGTAGAAAATGTGCGCGATGGATATGTTGGGGAGGATTACGTGATGTTATAAAAAAAAATACGAATACATCCCCAAAGGTTAACATACATAATTAAGGCAGCAGTAGTTCGTGAGTTAAACACATATTTGTCTATATTTATAGATTTTTTAAAAACAAAATTTAGAAATAAATAACTAACCAAGGATAAAGTTAAGACGTTTCGCTATATTTTTTATAAATTACAAAATATCATGTATTGTACACCACCTCCAACTCTAACCCCTGGAGTCCACAAAAGCTGGGAAGAGGGTGGGCGGAATCTATACGGAATTTAATGTAAAAAAATAAGAACATTAGCAAGTTTTATAACAAATGGAATTATTTATTAAAGGTAAGAACACAGAGGTAAATAAATAATACATGGCCTCACAAGGCTAGCTGATAAGTGTTGAAAAACATATAAATATGGCAGAGACTACGCTTGCGCAGTACATTTGAAGATATAATTCACAATCTCAAAGTAATAGTAGTCCTTGAAGAAGACTACATTTGAAACAAAAGAGTTTATCATAAATTATTTATTTATATGAATTAATCTGGAAGAGACCCAATAATAATAAAAAAATCGTAATATAATAATAAAGAGCTTAAAGAACTCCTATACTTGGTTAACAAAGCGGCTGAATCACCCTTGTGATTTCAGACTAAACAAACAGATTAAATATTTAAACTTTTGAATAATTATTATATTAATAAAGAGCATAAAGAGCTAGAAATATAAAGGTATAAGGTACTTTCATTATTGAAATATCAAAGAGCTTAAAGAGCTGTTATATAAGAATAACGAAACGCCTGAATCACCATTGTGAATTCTGACTAAACAAATAGGTTAGACCATTAAACCTTTGAAACTTTACAATAACAATAAAGAGCTTAAGGAGCTCCTCTAAACGGTTAACAAAGCACCTGAATCACCCTTGGGATTTCTGACTAAATCATTAAATTGTAAGATTAAATTTAAATTCAAATATCAATTCTGATCAAAATAAATTACACTCTACCCCTCCCCCCGACATAACTCAAACTTCTGTGGGACTATTACTTCCACCACCTTAAAATTTATCGAAAAGATTTCGACTTGTTAATATCTAATATTATAATAGAAAACAAAGCGATATTACATTAGAATACTATTAATTTCCAAATAAATGAATTTATTTTAACTAAATACTCCAAGCAAGAAAAAGAATCAAAAAGTTACTATTTACTAATATGTCTAAATATTACAAAGAGACTAGTGCCCAAGAGGCAAAAGGAAGCATTAAGTGTTCCATAAAACAATATTACTTTCCAAAATAAATCTTCAAGTGAGAAATTACTGATGCCTACACTGAACGATTTTAATCACATAATTAACTAAGTGTTCAAACACTCAAACCCACTATAGGTTGTTTATATTTAAATATTTAACAAAATATAAATAGTTTTTATTTTGCCATCCTGGAGCGATTATGTCCAAGTCCAGTCCAGGACATCTCGTGGTTGTGTTGGAATTAATAGTCGAACATGATATCTGAGCAGACACGTCATTCTGGATATCTGGTGAGTTAGCAGTTTAGATCGTGCGAGGTTGTCTGTCGGCCGGCTAGGCGTAGGCCTGGATCACCTCATACCGATGTTTCGTCGACCCACTTTTCCAAGGAGTGTCAGTCTTCTTTTTATAACTATTTGATGTGCACCAGTCGTGTGATGGTTGTTGACCGAGACTATAGGGTGAGTAAAGCACATATTCTAGACATAGTAAAGTGTTGTAAATGTATGATATTGATGTCTATATGTATTTATTTAATTCGGGATGGGTAGTATTAATACAACATTAGCTTGAATTGCTAATGTTACAATCATATCAACCAGGTAATTATTTGAATAGGTATTTAACTCATATTTTACTTGATCACCGTTAGTTGAAAGGTTGAGGTTAGGTTCACGATTACTTGCCAATTTTTTACTCGATGTAGATTTCCCAACCTCCCTCCACACTAAGTCTGATATTTTTAGTATATTTTTATATCCCCTTGAACTTTGAACTTCAGGTTGGAATTGTTAAATATAGTTACAGCTGTGTATTTACTAACAACATCAACCTTATGCCAAATAATTGTAAATTTTATTTAAGAGAAAATATTTCATATTCAACTGTAATAAACAAGTTAAATTCATAAATTAATACATTTTTTAAAATATGGCCATAATTTTTATTTTTATAACTATGAAATTTTTTAGCACTAAACAAAATTATCCAGGCATGCAAGATAGGCTAATAATGGGGTGCGGATGGGTGATAAAGAGGCGTTCAAACAAAACATTAGTTTAGAAACCGGAAGATACAATACCCCTTGGTAGGTCAATACTTCAATTGGAATTAAAATATATTTGACTGTCCGGATATAAATTGGATGGTGGGTTCTTGATATGTAGTTGAATTTTGAGTTTATGTTCCAGTGGTCATGAACTTTCGAGCTCTTTTAGGCCATAGAGTTATCTAGTTAGTAAATAATAGCAAATATTAAATTTAAAAATGATTTTTTGCTTCTTAGTGGTTCAAGTTTTGTTTGTATTCTTTTATAATATTATATTACATTGGAACAATGTTAGTTAACTCTTAATTTTTTTTAGTTGGGTTTATTCTCTACCAATATTCAAAAGTAATAAATAACACAAGAGAACGTAAATAGCTTTAAGGTAGAGCGAAAATGGTTTGAAAACAATTTTCCTGACTATTAATGCCTATCTTTTTAGAAGTTGTAGTGTGCAATATTATTTTTAAACTGCTGTTAAAAATAAAAATAATCATGCTTTATTCTCCAACACATTTCCTTAGCTATGTACGCTGATATTTAATAAAAGAGTATATATAAAAATAGGTTTTATGTATTAAAAATTATTGAAAACCCCACATTGAAACTTAATATAATTTTTTTAAATCAAGTTAATATTTAAATAGTATTTGTGAAAATACTAAATCATACATCTACTATATAAATACATTAAAATAAATATAAATTCACACCAGTATTAATAATTATTTCTTCACTAATACACTAAGAGTAGAGATGCCAGTGAAGTATCTGTTAATTTCTTCCTTAAATGGCAACTTTTTTTTATGACCAGGAGGGACATGACAACCAGGTCCAGTCGCCTTATGTGTAGACTATTGGCTGCTCTGGTGGCACAGAGTGTTGCCCAGGATATACCATATAAGACAGGGCTATTCAATTGGCGGCCCACGGGCCACATCCATCATGCCAAGATCCACATATTGACTCACTGGAGATGCGTCCTATAGTTCAGTTGATATGTAAAGGCGTCTTACCTTGAACGACCAGAGAGATCTTCAGTCTCTTATCAGTGGTAGAGGAAGCTGCAAGCCCAGTGTTACTCGGTCCTTGGCACCTACAACATTGTGTGTTTACAAGGGAGTGCAAGCTTACCCTCCAGTGGCGTGCGTCTCCCAATCTATACCGGGTATTTCTCCCTCCAAGTGCCACCAACATTGTGTGTTTACAAGGGAGTGCTAGCTTACTATCCAGTGGCGTGCGTCCACCCCTATAGACCCGGAATCTTTCCCTCCTAACACCATCACATAACGGCTGAGCTATATAACATATTCTTGCTTTTCACCTTGAACAGTGCAGGTGTCCGGGCGAAAGGGTGGCTGAGAGTGACTCACACCTCTAATCCCCTCCTCCCAACAGCAGCCAATGTCTCGCCAGTTGATATTTGCCTGGATTATTATACTTGAGCTATTTATTTTAATAGCGGAGTGCTTTGCTTGTAATTAATCTTATTGTAATTTTTCTAGAATGACACTTTCTACATTGAGTAGTAATAAAAAGAAGCTTGATGATTAAAATCGTATAACTTTTACATCTTTTTAACTTCACTGAATATTTTAATATTATATGTAATATCAAATTACGTTTAACATTCCCCCCTCCCACACATACACACTTTTAAACTACAATAGTATAATTTAATAACGTTCTAAATTGCTGCAAGATTGAAATAAAGGTTTGGCCTGCCAAATATCATGATTTTTTTGGAGTGTCCCACTTGGATAACTAATTGAATATCCCTGCCATAGGAGGTTTTCTACACGTCATAGCCCACAATGAGATGATCTGATGATAGTTATTACGTAGTTGGGGACCTTATGTGAGTCTTAACCTATCTTAGTGATCGTTGGGATTATTCCACTTTAGAGAAAATTATCCAAGGCACAAGCCTGCAATCGAGCCCGGAGCCCCTAGGCTCACAGTCAGGTGCATTGATTACTTCACCATGGGACCTATTTAAGGCAACAAATGTATCTTATATAAGAAGTTTGTGGTGTTGCCTGGTAGTATACATTTAAGAACAGTCAAAATTGAGATAGTGGTTGAGGAAAATAAGGTACTTTTCTAGAGGGACTACGATGCGAGAGAAGGGTAGGAACTAAGTGGGAGGGGCAAAAAATTCATTTTCCGGTGTCTTAGTTTTCTAGAACTCGTTAACCCCCCCTCCCCCACCCATTTCAACCCGTCTCCCTTGTTGTCCAACGAGGCGTTGTATTAGCAAACTACAAAGAAATATGTTGAGGTTTGACTGTAATTGGATCAAAGAACGAGGAGTTAACCGATCTTTGAACAACTGAGTACAAGAAAGGGGGGGTACCAATAAAACAATGCCACTCGTTATGGCTGAGTTGTCATAACAGTTGCGACTTGTGTATCCGGTGGTGAATAAATGAACACCATCCAAGTTTTAAACACTTTACAAATGATTTAATCTAATTATAAAAGAAATCAACAGATCACTTGGCACTAATATAGTTTTAATCATAGCTTAAGTAGAAATGTAAGATTTAGATACATATATTAAAAATAAACTTGTTAACAATATATGACTATAGTTATTAAATACAAATATGCTTTATATATAAATGTTCACTATGATTTAGTCCAACTTTATGTGATTGGTTTGGCAGTACTCAAATTATAGACATACAATAACTACTCTAATGAACCAGGAATGAAGAAGGCAGATTTTATATTAAGTGTAACTTCATCTACGTAGCGGGAGAGTAGGGAAACAATTAAGTAAAATAAATTATACACCCACCCAGGGATCTAACTCAAATCTCTCCCCCACATGCAATACAATCCTTCGAGGAATTGATTCGTTTGATCATGTGGCCATTGATACGAATTATTCCATTCTTGTTTTGTCCAGGTCTGGAGTTATATGTATATATAAATACGTATATAGTTAGGGTGGTCATATAATCTGAATACTTAGGCAAAGGCTCAAAAAGGCACACTAAACTTAGCTGGACAATAATAATAATAATAATAGCTGCTTGTTATTTCAAAAGTAGTATAGCCTTCCACCGCATTATATGTTATATATATATATATATATATATATATAGAGAGAGAGAGAGAGAGAAATAGAGTATGTGTTTTAATCTGTTTAAAACGTTAAAAATGTTTTATGTTATATGGGCATAACTTTAAAAAAGTTGCACAAATTATAAGTTACAGTAATTTTTTTTCTTATATCTGAGAATTATTGTAATAATTTTATACTCACTATCAAATTATAGCACCAATACAATCATTATAATTTTTTCTAACATAATAACATTATATATTTTATTAATAAAAAACCAGGGTATAATGTACAAAATTCACACCACGAGTAAAGGGTATGTGGGCTCGAAATTTTCGTTTCTTGAAGCCAATCTAAAAACCAGAGTAGGTACTATAAGGTAACTAACCAAATTGGTATTGGGAAAAGCGACGTAATACTTTTATTTGTCGGTACTTGATAATGGTGATTTCATCTTTGCTTAACCTATGTTTAGAAAAAAAATTAACTGTATTTTGTCCATATTATTAGATAAAGTCATTTAAAACCAATATTGGCCAATAATAACAGTTGGAAAATATTTAGAAACAGCACCGGATTCACCTGTCTGACAATCCATATTTTCCCCTTGATAAGTGATAGAGTTTGACTTTACTCGTCATAATTAGAATATATCTATTAGGAGGTTATAAATGGAATGATTTTTTTATTCACTTTAGAACTGACTTTAAATGCCCATGCCCATGAACCTACTATAGATACTTTATGTACTAAATATAATAGTTTCTTTTGTAGCGAAGAACATTACTATAGATACTTTATGTTCTAAATATAATAGTTTCTTTTGTAGCGAAGAACATGTTTAAAAATGTTGAATTGATTACCTACTAACCTTACCAATGAACGTTTTGGTGGGCGTCTAGAGTTTGCAACTGAAGGAATGGTTGGGTGGTAGAAACTTTTTTTTAGTAATGGAAAGTAGAGAAGGCCTAGTGGTTGTAGCACGTAAAGATTGCAAGAAGAAGAGGGAAGAGGGTAAGTTACTGTAATGGGACTATTACTCTTTACGTTCAAGTGTTGCCATTAATTATTGGAGCAGAGTCGCACGCTAATTAAGATGTGGGAATACCTTGCCTAAAGAAAGTAATTACTTTAACAACGTGTTTGAAGTTTAGGTGTTTTATTCGCATTCAACTCCTTTATAGATTGAACATGTAATTTAATTTTAACTTTTAGTTATTTTGTAAACTATTTGTGTCCCTGAACTTAAATAGTATAAAGAAAGTGAATTTGTTCTCTAAACGATTAATTATAATTCCATGATAGTAATAAACATTTTTTATGTTCTTCATATTTGGTATTACATCTTATTTCAATCAAAGCGATACTAAAGATAAGATTTTTTTACTTTAAGGTTAAAAGGAAAATCTTCCATTTTTAATTAAAAGTGATTTGGTTCTAAGCTATGTGGTGAAGTTTCCAAAATAATACCGTAACCTATAGTTTCCTAAACGACAAGAGAGTGTCAGGAAATAAAATGAGTGACCAATAATATAATATTATCACTGTGTTATACTTTTTAGGCTGTAGATTTGATTATCATTTGAATTATCAGGTTTTATTTATTAAATCTGCAGAATTTTTATACACGATGTTTTTTTTATTTGCCCTAACTTAAGCCACAGCATTTTTGAGCAGATAGAAACAGAAAATTCAATTTTATAAGTTGAACTAGAAAAACAACTCCGGGAGTACACCACTGTAAGTACATACGTTTACAACAAGTCATTAGGCAAGCACAGCACAGTGGGTGTATTTAAACTTCCTCCCCAACATGGTCACAACAGTATCGGCCGAATGCTTTTGACGAGGCTCACCTTTCAGCAACGTTGCTCGCGGCTGAGAACTTCTGCCCACGTAACGATATGCAACCAGCTGTACACGCTCGTACTTACAGCTGCCTACTCCCAGCGTTGTTGTTTCTACTTTCACCTTTAATTTAGGAGAGCAAGATGATTTTTCCGGACATTATTTATGAGGATTTTCTCTTCTCTACAGATGCTGTAATTTAAGTTTGGGCAAATAGTTTAAAAACACAATTATGATTCTGGTAACTTCCCATATTTTGTCTCTTAAGTGTGCAATGCTTGTTTTTTACTTCTTCAAGTATTTTATTTTTACCTAAGGTATACAATGTGTCGCTGTATTTTTTTTTATTTCATGTTTTTTTGTTTAAAGTTTTTAATTCTAAACAGAGTTCTTTAATTTTTGTTAAAGAATATTTAAAGTGCTCACTACTTTGTTCTCTTGTGCTATATGCCTTAATTGTTAAGTAATTGAATAAGTTTTTAACTTTTTAGCAACATCATGAAAGCAAACCTGTTTTAAGCGCTTGTTATGTAAGTAATTATCACATATGCTTGCCTTTAGAATGATCTAAAACAGTTGAAATTAGATTAAATAGTTTGTAAACGTTTTATTTTAATTTACTTTTTAAAGGGTATTAAAAAAATGTTTTCAAGAATTGTATATTTTCTAATCTTGAATTAGACCCAATAATGTAAATATAATTACCGATATATTTCTAATGAAAAACTTTTTAATGTTAGTTTCAAACTAAATTTAATTTGATTTAAAATGCATCAAAATATCAACTAAAAACTCATCATACTAGTATACAAAATTTTAAACTTTATTATTTTGTAAAATCTTGAGATTATGGTGTTTTATGACCAGTATTCTTAAAAACAATAATAATAATCTTTATTTAAAATCACATTACCAGGTTTTTTTTTACAAAATTGGTTATGTATGTACGATCACGTTCATTCTTTCCTCTCTTTTTTTATTGCCTCCAGTGGCGTACAAAGTTACAGGGGGAAGGGTGAGCATTCATTAGAATCATGCCAGATTACCTACATTGGCATTTTAGGTCCATGGGCAATTTGGTGATGCGACCCTGTAGCGAAGAATGGAAGGAGAACACGGCCATTAGTAGGGTTGAAATGGGATATCTCCCTTCCTTTTTTTTCTATCCTTAAAAAAAAGTAGAAAGAAAATCTTCAGGGGGACAGAGGTAGGGCAGAAAAATGCGTCTTCGCAAACCGTACGGGTCTACAGAACCTAGTCAACTCAGCACAAGCCTTTCGTCCTTTTCACCCTACGATTTCTTATTCTCTCTGTCTTTTCTTTAGTTTTTTTTTCACCCCTTTCTTAGCGCCTTCAGAAGAGAGACAGAGCGATGGGCAATCGATACGAAGAAAAAGTTCATCGACGAAAGGGAGAAAGTTAAGGGAATGTTCGATAGGAGTGAGGTAAAAAATGCCAGTGACTTGTGGGGAGGTGACGGTAGTAATATCAGGTTGGTAGTGATGTTTCTTGATTTCTCAATAAAAAAAACACACAATTAACTTTCTGATATTAATAGTTGATTTAGTAAATAGTATAATTTTTAATGTTAAACAAAAATCTGAGGAAAGTTATGTAATATAAATAGGCTTTAAATCTATAAATACAGATTTTAATAATTGGTGAGCTATTTTCTAACTATACACTATAAATGGATATAAGTTTATATTTACATATTTAATTTTAATACAGTGAAATAGATACGATCCTAGCTTGATTCTATGACTACAACAATCATACTTAAAAGATTTCAGTAAAAAAGAACTCTCTTGGTTGACTCGGGTCAAAAAAACCTCTTAGAGATAAACAACGAAATCAATATATTTAACAATGTATTAATGTAATGTCCATATTTCAATAGCTATAACCCATAAATCTTTAATAATTTATCATAAGATAAATAGAGTCGGGACTCATTTTTTAGGTATGTGGATATACATTTTCATAGAAAATTATAGAAAACCAGTAAGTTTGTCCTAGTTGCCCAAACATTTTAACTCGAAGACTAAGTTAAATTGCCAACGAGAGCAGCTCTTTTACCAAGATGATTAGATTACCCAAAGTTCATTTTCCTTATACTTTCATTTGGATTAGCTAACTTGTATTGTAATCTAATGTAAATTCCTTTATTACCATTTTAGGATATTAGGGCTTCAGAAAAGCTTTGCCCTTCAAGTATATTCTCTTAGATTCTTTTGAGATCATTCAATGATATTCCAAGATTTCTGCCTTCCTCAACGACGGTCATAAGCCGTATCTTTGAAAGTTGGCTTAAGTCACTCTAAAACCTCTAAAAAATACACTAAATACCTATCAATTCAAACAGGGAGTGAAGCACACTTTCACAGAGAAATATTATATATGCTAACTATATCGCCAAACCCATCCTTGCATACCACTTTCGCTATCTGTTAATGCAATAGGCAATAGCATTCAAAATGATAATCGTTATATATGAATGCGTGATCTAGTCAAATCATAACTACTGTTGGAGTTCTAATCTAATAGTTCTCTTGGATCATAATGTATTATTTAAAACAGTCCCAATAAAAATGGTTTGATGAATCGAACATAATCTTATTAATACATTTTAATTTGTTTTAGATGCTCATGGTTCAGTCAAAATATTTAACAGTTATTAGTTTGGACGATTCTGACATATACTATAAACTTTCACATTTTTATATTTAATGTGCTCTCCAAATTTGGTACTTTATGTCAAATAATTTATTTCTTTTATTGATCTCGACTATTTGCTAGAAACAAAACCGATACTAATACATTGATGTATCTTTGTTTTATTATGGGGCTTATTTAAAAAGTAAATTAATCCTTTAAAACAATATTTTTAGAGACTATTTTGAGAATGTTTTTTCGAGCTTTAAATATGTTCCCAACATATTACTAGAAGATTATCCTTTTTGAAAATGTTCTTGGTTTCTTACAACCTTATTTTGTGTTCATTTCTATAAATGTCACAATTGGATAATATTGTTGAATAACATGCTAAAATGCTATGGGTCCTGTTGCTTGGTTATGAACATTATGTAAAGTTGTGGCTTTCAATATGATAATATTTAATCACGATGTTTTGTAGTTAGCATCTCGGGCGTGTGTACACATCAACTTCATTTCTAATAAAACCCAAGTTTTATCAACTGTCGCTTGTTTATGAAATCATTTATGATATTTGGTTTTTAAAATAAGTTTGTGTATTTAAGTTTGTGAAATAATTTGTTTGCCTGGATATTAGCTTATGTTTGAAGGTAAAATTGTTTCGGAAACTCTTAAACAGAAATCTCAATATTTGCAAATATTATCTCCGATACTCAAATTTAAATTCATGCAATATTTCTTTACGAAGAGATATCTGTAAAAATTAATGGTATGGAACTCCGCACGGACTTTCTAACTCTATTGTTTAAAAATAGAGATACTTACTCAAAACTCGTAATATATGTGAAATGAAATAACATACACTAGCAAACCCAAGCATAAATTGCACTTTACTTAAGTAAAACATTTTTTGAGTTCTGGTTTTAATTTTTATAATAATATTAATTTTTAAAGATTAATGTCCTCATTTGTTTGTTTGAACCAATAAAATTGATATATTTTGGGTCCACAAGGGTCAACACTTCGTATTAAATTTTCCGACATTTTATGAGGTATTGCACATCTTTAGGTCATAACACTGCTATTAAATTTCTCATTCATAAATTTTGACCAATAAAAAATCTAAATATTGACTAATGAGTCTAAAATAAAGGAGATATATAATTGTCGTACAAAAATTTCTCCTAAGAGGTTAGGAGAGTTTGAGAAACTTACTTATATTCTATTTAATTACACTATGGCATTACAGAGTTATTGTGCTAAAACTTAAGTAGTATCTCTTTACAACTAAAGCTCACAAAATTGCATTAATATATTTGCCAATATCTCAGAAATTTTTTGTTTTATAAAAATATATTTCCAATAAATGGTTTTTATTTTTTATAATACTACAATTTTGCAATGATAAGATATCTTTTATCTAAAATAGCTACGGAGAAACGCAAATTTCCGCTTCTAAATGTATCCTAAAAGTCATTTTCATGGTAAAATGAAAATATCCAGCTTATTTATAATCTTAATAAACGTCTAGATACGAATTTTAATCAAAATTGTTAAAGACGATTTTGAGAAAATTGGTTTTTTCTCTTTTCGCTTTTTATTAAACTACTCTTTATTTTGGGGTTAAAAAAGACACACAGAGAGACGGCATTGCAAAAACCACTTTTTTGGGGTTTGGCGGGTCATGAGACGTTGACATACATCAACATTTCGGGTTGGATTATTTTTACGGTTGCAATACCAATGTTCGAAAAGTTAAAAAATATATACATTTGTGTATAGATTTAAATTTATTGGTTTTATAAAATAATGTTTCTTATACAATATTTGTATTATAAATAGATCTACATATTTGCAATGATAAGTTATTTCTAATCTCTAATGATTTCGGAGGTATGATGAAAAAAGAAAATTTACGCATCAAACCAGAGCCTTATAGTAATTTTGCTGAAATATTGAGGGCAACCATTTTGTTTGTAATATTTATAAATGCTTATAAATGGAATCTAATCAAAATCGTTTGAGCCGAGTTTGAAAAAATTGACTTTTTCTCTTTTTGCCCTTCAGTTAACTACCATTAGTTTTAGGATTAGATATCCAATTCCAAATACCCCTCGGGGCAACCCTATGAAATCCCTTGATACCAAGATTTAGCCCGATCGGTGAGAAAGTTTAGGCTCTAGTTGAAGGTATATACAGACAGACAGACAGAAATTCAAAAACAACTTTTTTGGATACGGGGGGTCACGAAACTTCGAAATTCATCAAAATCTCAAGTTCGATTTTTTTTACGATCACAATACCTTCTCTACCTGTAAGATAGCGAGAAAGTAAAAATTTACCAATATTGTACTAAGCTGTAGGATTCTGATGGGGAAAAGGCATTTCAGAAGGTCCTTCGTAATAAAATTGGGCTTTTTAAGTAGATTTGTATGACGTCCTTAAAATTACAGTTTCTAACAGGTCATCAATCATATAAATTCCAGATATGAAAATAATCAATAATTTTCGATTTTCTCAAACTATAACTGGTATAGTCAAAATCCTTACATGAATTGGGTTAAAAGAAGGCTTGTAAGGTATATTTTATATATATATATATGAATATTAGGTATTCGTAGAGTTAATTTATTAGTTTAGGTACTTTAAGCCTAGGTGTCAATCTAACAATCTGTGACTCAACTTCAAAGAAACAGTTTCAGTTAGGGCCAGGGCTAGAAATAGTTATACCCCCCCACTACCATACAATTCGCCTTGGTTTCCAAACAATGGGGCTTAAGCTCTTTTATATTTTGAAGTTTATTTAAGCTTTTTTAATCTAATTTTATACAGAGTAAAACACCAAATAAATTTAACACGTTTATATTATTTATGCCAATATTCCTGTTAGAAAATTATTTAAAAATTATATTTGTGTGGAATAACAATATACACCAATTAAATTATTTATATTAAAACTGGAGGCTTGTGGAGAAAAAAATAGTTTTACACCAGATAAATAATTATATAGTTAAATATGTACACGTGATTAAATATTCTAAATCACTATACCAATAATTACAAACATAATTAAATATGAATTTAATTTAAAATAATTCGTTAAACAGGTCAAGAGTTAATACTTATTTTAGAAACATTGATACATATTATTTAAAAAAAATTACTTGTCTAGTTAAATTTGCATCTTGAGACTTTGAATTGTAAGGTCTACGAATTTTACAGAATTATTTCAAAATGAATCTAAAATATTTAATCATATCCATCCATCCTTAATTTATAAAATAGCTTAATATTTTTTGCATGAAAATGGTAAAATATGAATTTCAAAATTTTATTAATACAATAATAAAATTATTATACTCAATATTTGTGAGTATTTAAAAATAAATTTGAAGATTTATTGCTCTCTCTTTTTCACTATTGTCTTAAGAAATTTTTAAAGCTTACTTTATACTTTTTAATGAATCTTATAATTTTAAAAAGGTAAATAATACATAACGTATGTTTTTCTTAGTTTTGCTTTGCAAGTAATAAAAATAAAGGAAGTATTTATTAAATATTTGAGACTTTCAATTTCTTCAATTATATTTTATAAATTTTGTTTTATGAAAAGCTATCTTAACTGGAATAGTATTGTAATCCTATCTTATAAAATGGTTAACTAGTACTCTATAATAAATATATATTTTAAAAGAAGTATAAAAATGTTCAATCTCAAAATTTTATATTTTGTTTGAAGTAAGCTTGTTCAATTTTTTACATATCAAGTAGTATTTTAATAAATGTGTATTTATTTGATTTATTACAGGGTCTATCTTGATTTCTGACTAAAATTCTATGAAGTAGAAAACTACAACTTGGTAACAACATTACATTGTCACGCAAAGCCCTTGGTTTGATTATTGTGTTCAGGTGAATATTTTTCAACTAATTGAAATTTAATTAAATATAAATGTTTTTTAGATGACCTTTATTTCAAAGTAGGTATTTTATATATAAATATACATATTTGTTCATATGTTCATATTCCAGTGTTAATTAAATCACGCAAAATGTAAGGTTTTTATTTGTTTTGTATGGTTTTTATAAAATCGAAGGAGGGTAAAATATATAGTTTATATTCATACATTTTAAATCTGTATTCTGGATAACGTAATTCTGTGCTATATTTAAAATAAATTAATAATCATTAAGCTTAGTTATTTAAATCATTCATGTATAAACCGATAATTTATTGGACAATTTATTTAATTAGTTCACAATTAGCCTAGTGATCCTTTTCCTTTAAAATATGCAACGTTGATAGAATTTTAATAAATAACTCTTATTATATTGTAGCTCATTTATTTATTATCAACAGGTATCAAATATAAGAAAGTTTTCTTTAATTCTCCATACAACTTTCAGGAAACCTTAAGTTTCAGTAAAATCCAAATTTCACTGCGATAAATATTTTTAAATTTTATTTTAAAAGAAAAGTTTATACATTAAGGTCCTACATTGAGTTAATTCAATAGGCATTATCTATCCCCTCACAATATTCATCAAAGTTTTCTATCTCAAATATTTAGCTAACTCAGACATTAGTATTTGGACAAGTTTTATTGAGAGTGATGGAAGGATTGTTAAATAATTTCGTGCATATCTTTCTCCATTTTAAACGGAGTTAATTGAAAACTGGTGGAGAGTTTTATCAAAATGAACGAGTAAGGTTTAATGGTGTTTAAATAAGTACATTAAAATAAACATTCAGCTATATTCCATTGGTACAAAATGAATGATAGATTTTCCTATTTCTATCAAGTAAGCCTACTAATGGAACCAACCAAATGGTAAAGTGCTCATTAATGATACATTAAACACTTAAAACTAATATTTAAATACATTTTTAACAATAATATTTAATATTTTGTTTAAATTTTTAAAAGTTAGGGATTGTACAGTATTATTGGTAAATATTTTCATACCTACTGAATTAGTTAAAAAAATTAGGATCTCGAAATTTCACTGCCACATTAAAAATATCAGGCCATCTATCCCTAGTTATATCCAGTCCACCCATCTCTTTAAGGTCAATTTTAATATTATCCTCCTAATTACCTTTAAGTCTTCGCAATGGTCTCTTTTTTTTAAGTTTGCCGGTCAATACCCAGAACAAGATTCTAAACTCTCCCATTCACACTGCATGTCCTGCACACCGTAATTTACGAGAAATAACTATCCTATCAATGACCTGTGATGAATGAGTATAGGTAATGTAACACATCATTATGTAACCTTCCCCACTCCCCAGTATTCTTAGCTCTTTTTGAACCAAATAGCTTGAATAAAGCACCTTGTTTTTGAACAGGATAAATTTATTTTCGTCATGTAAGCTAAGATAACACGTTTCACACCCATAGAATAACATCTGGTAAACCTATCATTTTGTATATTCTGAGATGTTAATATTACTTGATGCCAGGCAAGATGTCAAAAATTTACTGACAGATTAATATGAAAACTTCCAAGTGTACTCTTTTCCTAATTTCCAATCTAATATCGTTATTGCCAGTTAAAAACTCTCCTATGTAATTTAACTTGTTAACCATGCCAAATGATGTGGTCGTACTAAGGAGGATAATTTTGAAAAAATCACATTTTGGATCTGTTTTATTAAGTACTGAAACATAAAATCCATTACGCCTATGATCCAAGTAGACAATACTACAGCGATATATTTTGTCTAGGCTATATCGATCCCCATCAGATCTTGACAAATCTCCACAAATATTTACCAATATCGGTTTTCGATTTGGTGCTTCTTATCCATTATTTCTCACTATTCCTAAGAGATACATTTCGATATATTTTTGGGAATGTCTGGATGAAAAAAAAGCGAACAGTTAGATTTGCTTACAGCTTAATATATTTTCGTAAATGGTATTTTAAATCATTATATTAATTATTATTTTATTTAATAAAATCCATGGGGTGTCTGTTTGTTTGTCCAGTGTTTTTATCAAATCTCCTGGAAAGGTAAAAGGCTGATACTTCATAAAATTGTTAATTAATTGGTAATAATCCCAAAATTCTTAAAAATTTATTTAAATTTAAAAGGGATGGATCCAGAAGAGTTTAGCACACTGTGATCACGTGGCTAGAACTATAGATATAATTTGACTATAGAGCATGCCATCTTTCTGAGATAAATCATATAATTAAAATATATCTATAGCACGATTTGTGTATGTGGCTCTGTAAGTCTAATTCCTGTTTTAAGAAAAATAAAATTGATAGAAACAAAAAGGAACAGACTTAACGCATAATGCGAGATTGCACCTATCAAAGACCGGCCTAGATCTTAGTCTTATATATATATATATATATTTTAGATCAGTGATTGTATGAACCATGTTATGACAATATTCCGTATGCTATAAAATGTGGTTGAGGTTTAAACTAAAATCAATATTAATAGTTTATCACAAAAATCACAAAACCGTTTGAAATGTCAATACAATTTTCTATAGTTCCTATAACAGACACTAAAGAAATATGCAAGTTGGCATAGGCAATTTTTCTCCTAGTTATGACGACTAATATATGTTACTTGTGGAAACTAATTGCACATTAAATAGAATCTTAAGTTTCTACCATTCTTCATGGATATGATTTATTTTTGATTAAAATGTTTAAAGTTATCTTCGCTAACCAAAATGACATAATAACATAACATGATAACATGATTTTAATAAATATAAGTAGAGTTGGCAATTTATTGAAACTTTAGAATAAAGTCAAGTTTCACTTAAAACTATTATACACCCGGGAATGTGATTCTATTGACTATCACTTTTGACATTTTTAAGTATTTTAATCAATTAAATTAACTTACAATACAAGTGTGATTATTTTAAAGGTAGTGAATTAAATTTACGAGTAATATATAATTTATTAACATTTAAAAATATTTACATCTGTAAAATAATTTAAAGCACTTTTTATGAGTGACTTTTTTTTTGTTAAAGATTAAAGTGTTAAATTAATTTTGGAAAAATACTTAAATATTATATTATTATACTTAAATCTCAATTGTGAACTGTCAAAGAAGCTTAATATTGTACTATGGCAACTTTAAACATTAATAAATCATGTAAATAACTTAAATATTATATTATTGTTACTCTTCTCATTGTTAAATTTTTCAAAAGATTTAAATATGTCAATAGGATGACTTTCAACATGGTTAACTTGTGTAAAATATTAATTATATTAAACTCTCTCTTCTCTTTCTTAAATTGTGAAAATATTATGATATATTGCAATAGACTGTTTTCAACTTGTAAAGAAGATGTAAATTTCATATTTTGGTAGATGTTTTTATTAATAGATTGTATTTATCATATAAATAATAAATTAGGGGGGCTTTTAGCATTGATAAGTTAATTTTAAGTTTTAAATATTATGAACTAGGGCCTTGCTTTATCGAAAATGGTGTAAAAGAATTGAATATTAAATTAAGGTGGCTTTGCATAGTGTTAAGTTGTGTAAACGATTAAAATATTATATATAGGTGGCTGTAATAATTGTTACACCACGATCACCAACCATTAAAAAAATATATACAAATATCTCAACTATAAATGAGTAAACTATATGTCCATTTATGTAGGTTTGTTTTAATGTGTTTCAACAATTTTCCCCCATTGCTGTACTCAACCTCTTGTCATATCGTGCAGCGTGAGGCATGTGCTGTGCGTGCTATGGCTACATGTGGGACAAAAACATCAGTTTAATAAACACCTTTTAACCCTATTTGGTGACATCATGGTCTAAGGCGTCACTCTCGTAATAGGCCAATACTGCTGATGATAGGGAGATAGTGGCTTCCTCTAAACACAAATATGTATATAAATTATGTTTATTATTTTTATTTTATATTCACAAGGACTTTTTTATTAGTGATTCAAGCCCGGTCGGTTGTACCGAGAGGTTTATATTCTAAATTGTTTCCCACTTTTACTCTAAAAACAAATATGGTAAATTTAACCCTCCTCATCCCTAAACTACTATCGTATTTAGTACGTAGGCGTATAATAACCTGAAGTGGGGATGAATAAAACAAACAACCTTTTTATTTTTAAGGGTATTTACTCTAATGCCCCTTACACATGGCCGATGCTTCCGTACAGAGTTCAATACTGAATTATATACTATTCTATTACTATCGTGTGAAAGACCAACTTCACATGTAAACTATTATAGAAACAAGAAACCATAGTGGATATTTGTGCGAACTTTGGTAGCACCAATGTGAGTTATTTATGTTTTAAATACAAATGCATTCGAACGGGGTGTACTGGTGGGCCTACTTTAGTGAATTGAGCAGTGACTTCCCTGTGTTTGAAGCTAAAAAAACACAAAATAGAGGTAGTCACAAAGAAGTATTTGTTAAGATAAGTGAAGATAGTAACTTCCGTCCAAATAGCAAGCAATGAACAACATTCTTTCCAATTTTCTTACTTGATTTGGTAGAAACTTCTATTCGATTAATGATGGTAGCTATCATAAAATTTACAGTGAGTTAAGCTACCACGTAAAATATAAAGCCTACTTACACTCTTTGGTACTCACCCTTGTTTTGACAGTAATTAATTTATAAGTTTCTGTAACATTAATGTTTAGAAACAAATAGGTATGTTTATTATGTTTATTTATAGATATACATAACAATATACATATGTATAATATATATACATATATATATATCACAACTTGTGAAAGTGAGGAATGCCAGGCCTCCACCATGGTTCGGATTCCACGTTAAGCTGTAGGTCCTCCATTTCAACTCACAATCACCCTACCATTGCACATTAGCGTAAGTGCATATAAACCGAACGGGTAGCAAGACGCGGTGCTAATAATAATAATAATAATAATAATAATTTCAATTTCAATTTCAATTTCAATTTCCTTTATTATAGTGCCGACCAACAGTCGTAAGACCTATAACAGGCCAGCACTGAAAAGCACACAAGTACATACCCTACAATACATACATTTACATAAGAAAACATGATAGACAAAAAATGGCCAAATAATGCCATATACCGATAAACAACCACGAGACAAAAAAGTAGTTAATAATGATAAGAATAAAAAGTAACATTAAAAATAAATAACCAAATAGTGGTTAAAAGCAGTAACATTATGCAAAAAATAGATCAGAATATTGTAAACTTAAACAATGTAAACTTAAATAGTATTAAATAATATAGGCAGAACCTCTACAATAATAATAATAATAATAATAATAATAATAATAATAATAAATATAATATATAAAATTGTATACATATACACTATAATATACATAACTATACTATGTATATAATGTTATATATAATTTATTTTTATGTATATATATATATACATATTTTTCTATAAATGTGTTTAATTAAACTCACTATCATAATTTTATTTCTTAAAACCTAAATATAATATAAAGTCATAACGTTAAAAATAATTTCCAGAAACAATATATTGACGCTTAAAGCACATTAATCTATGTACCGTTTTATTAACACCAATTCTAGACGTTTTTAGACAACGCTGTTAAAGGTATGAGTTAGTATTTTGTTCTTTTCTCTCGACCTTTAAAAATATAATCCTTTATGTATATGGCCTTTATTAATTAAAGGCTTGAGGCCCGCATTAACTCATAAACTAAATCCAGGATACGTTCCAGTATTTTTAAAGTAACTATTATATAATATAATAGTGAAAAAATGAGAAGAAATCAAGAGTTATGAATAATATCTGGCAAAAACTCCAATTAATTCATCCCCACAGCAACCTCATCAGTAACAATATAGTATATTGCCAAATTTACATCTTAGACCATGCGAACATTGATATAGATGGATTTTAAATGAGGATTCTTTAATTTTCTTCCCTACTAGACAGAAACAAACGGTTTTTAAAGATAGAAAAGTAGATTAAACAATACTATTAATTATTATAGGTAAATTATAGGTACACCATAAATTTTCCCACAAAAAAAAGTTATAATATAGAAAAAATCCTTCAAACTCAACATTCTAACTTAATTAATAATCTCACAAGTTCTGGACAGCCGATAAGGAGAAGTTTGTATTTAGAATCTTGGTCTGGTGTACTGGTCCACCAAAATTGAGGTAGATGGTTTCTAAATCCAACCTTCCTCCTTCCTAACACAATTAATTAACTAGCACATATGCGTATAACCCAAACCGGTAATTGAAAGTAGTGACTCATTCTAACCAAAAAATACATTACCTACCAATATTCATATACAGAAGAGATTTAAAATGATAATTTAAAAAGTGAAGGGATGTATTTTACCATTCATTAATTAGATGATTCAACCAAGATGATTGTTAACAAATTAGGAAGTTGAGGCTTATAGGCGTAAACCTGTACGACTCTCAGTAACATCACCCACTATCCCCTTATTCTCAAACTTTCGCCATAAACCCACCCCTCAAGCATAACCACACGTCCAACTTGTTGGAAACCCGTCATTTGATTATACCTTCCTGCCCACCCCTTACCCCTACATCCACAGCACGAGGGTTTATTCCTAGTGACAGATCTAAATTGACAGCAATATTTGTTTTTTATGTTTTTTTCGATGGCGGCTTCGTTGGACCAAGAGGACAGACGAGCTTTCCTCGCATCACTGCCCTGCTAAAGTCAGACACAAACACTGTTCATACGAGTCACAGATTTAGTAGTATGAATTAATTTTACTCGTATAGCTACTCTCATGACGGATCATATGCAGATCTCTATCGAAGTTTACTGACAGTAAATAAGCCTTTAGTAAATATATATTTTAGATAATATGTACTTTATTCAAAACATAGCTGAGGCCACGTGGACTAAGTGTCAGACTCACCGAGCACCTGAAGCTGATAGAAAAAAATTACTTAGCTTACACACTGATAGTATCCATCATTAAGATGAAGCAATTCTGTGATGTCATGACAAGTCAAAGTAAGATTTCCCTTGTTAATGTATCTATGTTTGGGTAATTTTATAGAGATAGTATTGAAACAAAACATAATAATTTATTCTTAAATAATTCTTAAAATTATCTTCAACGTCACAAGTTTTTTCTTATCAAGAATTATCTTTTAGAAAACTTTTTTTTTATAATTTACAACTCAATTCATTTGGGTTTTTATTTTTCATGAAAAGTGTACCTTTATGTATATTAAAAAAGTCCTTGTAAACATAATATATTTTATGATTATTATGTATATTTTATGTTCAGAAAGACTTTTTTTAATCTACTTTCATATATGAAGATCCCTACAGGACATTTTCGCAGGGGGAGAATGGGGGGGGGCAAATAGATTGAGATTTAAATTATTTAAAAAAAGATTTTACAAAAAAAGCTACTTCTTGATAAAAATGAAACTTGTGACAATATAAGACAATTTTTAGAATTATTTAAGAATAAATTGATTTTGTTTCAATGCTATCGCTTTAAAATTCCTCAAATGTAGATATAATATTTAGAACACAAGAAAATAGTGCTATTTTTTTTAAACTCCCCAAATCTTTATATAGAAAAAAAATTATTTGAAAGTCATTGCTTTCCAGGCATAAAATAATAGTTTGAGTGAGCGTTTTTACTCGTTAATGAAAGAGGGTAAGTATTTTTAGGAGGATGAGAAGGTAAATTAGAGATATAGCAAGGTGAACCGCTAAATTTCTTCCTAGATATTGGCATCTAAGAATAATAGTGTTTTGAGTGATTCGTTACATTAAGTTTATATATATATATATATATACCTCTTGTAAATACACCTTGTTCCCATGAGCTAGTTGTGAATATGTACCTTCTATATAATTATGAAGTCGGCAAGGAATGTGATCTTCTTGGATTAAAAAACAATGTTTTAGAAGGAACATCTTTGCGAATAAACCTAGGTTCACATTTAAATAATATTCATGAATGTTGATAGATATCTGTGCTAGTGCATGAAAAAGTATTTAAAATTTTACAAATTAAGTTACACTTGTGATACTAGCAAGATTAATAATCAGTGCAGCGTTGAATGTGATTTACAACATTTTTGAGTTGTGCAGAACTTTAAGTTTTTATGAAGCTAAATATATATATATATATATATATATATATATGTATGTATAATTTGTTGCCATGTATTACTTACAGTTTTAGTAATATGCATGTGTGCTAATTGCATTAATGTGCTAAAGACGAGTAAGATTGAAATTTGAGGATATATAGCCACATTTGCATGTGGGGAGAGTGGAAAACTATTTGAGGAAAATGACATTCATTACACTTGAGTAAGATTTTAAACACTGATGGCCCTATCTTAGGCAGGTTTTTTTAAAAAGAGAGTGATGCCTTAGACCATGCGGTCACAGAAGCGTGTCCCACTTCGCAAAATATTTTGAATTCACCAAGCAGACAACGTCAATAAATGGTGAATTTAAAGGAACTAAACAAGTCTGAGGGAGGGGAAAAAATGCCAAAACATCATGAGGGGATATGCTGTGCATTTAGTCGAGTTCAAAACGCAGCCTAGTTGGCAAGAGTTTGATGAGCCAACCATTCATTGTTTCTGATTGTTGATGTTGGTAAGATCATTATTACATAATTTAGTACAATCTAACAAACACACAGACACGTATGTTTCAGATTGGGCTGTGCAAACAGTGCACTTTAATTAGTTCTCCCCCTGAGCCATATTTACAGTAACGCTTTCGTCATGCTTTCTCTCTCTCTCTCTCGCTCAGAAATGTTAATTGTCTTTCTACGTTATCACTTACCCACACAATGATGTTGACATATTTAAAAGGCAAACAAATATCAAACAGTCTGGAATAGGGAACTAAATTCTAGTGGTAATTTTGGTTACATTTTTAATGGGCTCTATGGAAAACATATCATTAATTCTAGGTAGAGCTTAGGGCCTTACATAAACCCGCACCTAAAATTTATGTACAGCAAAAATAAAACAAGGATTATTTAAAATAATACAAATTTTTTAAATTGTCAACCTTAAATCATTAATTTAATCTAATATATATATTATTCGATCGGAATATATATATATATAAAACTATATATATATATAAATCTATATATATATAAAACTATATATATATATAAAACTATATATATATAAAACTATATATATATAAACCTCTTCCAGCCCTCCAGCTTATAAAAGTTTTAACTAGGCTAGTAATGTATATATAAGGAAGATGTATTTAAAAATATAACAAATGTCAAAATTAACACTTTATCTATACAAAGGTGAACACGCGGACTAGACGTTTGACCCACATGGTCTGAATTGCTGATGACTAGGAGAAAGAGTTTTCGCTTAAATTGTCTCCCAATCTTCCTTCACACAAATTCAAGTAAATTCCTTCTGAATTCTATCATTTTACTTTTCTCCTCATAAAATAAAAGCTAACTGTGGGTCAATGTTGACAGATTCACGTACTGAACTGTCAACTATGGGGATATAAGGTTTCGAATACCCGTTGGGTTTAATGAGGATGGATTTTCCAAAAATGCTTTTCAACTCTTGTTTTTCAATTCTATCTCCACGCAGATGAGTGCACACTACCTCTAAATTCATTCTAACTTACCTATAAAACACTAACGTAATTGGTACGTATGAAAATAGCTTGAACTGTTAGTGAGACAATTAAACAAATACTAATATAAACATAAATACAGCAACATTTTACTCATTTATTGGCCTATATATAACTTCACTCTCAAGAAATATGGTTTCGGTATTGGTTCTCAGTTAATTATGTGTAGTTGAGAAGTACCATATTGCCTTCCCCTCTACAACTCACGTTTTTATACTCACTCCAAATCCAGATCGTCTCGTTTCGCGTCCAATTCACTCGAGCTATTTGCCTCACGTCAAATCTACATCGGGTTCCCCTCACTGCAAACACATTTGAAGGGAACACCTTCACTCAATCGGAACGTCGCTCAACAGAGTCCCGCAGATACGGGATATCTGCAGAGAGGACCAATCAGCCGTGTAAACGATGCCAACCAAAGAAGGAAGAAAATCATTATTGTAAGAAAGGAGGAACACCTTCAACTTGAAGAAAAATAAAATACGTCAAATACTTAACTATAAGTTAAGGTGACTGGTTCTCTTGAAATTCATTTTAGTGTTGATAAAAATGTAATAAATGTTTATTCAAATACTAGAATAATATAAATATCTTCTTAGGTCAACAACTTTAAGGTTGGTTCGATGTAATTTCTATCCATCTGGCATTGTGAATGCAATAAGCCTCCAGGTGCTTAGTGTTGCCAGCGTCATCTGGTAGGAGTCCCATGTACTAGGGGAGTTCATAAAGTGTGGTGGTTACCCGTTGATTTCCATACCGAGCAAGAAAGGGCTCACCAAATTTGCTGGAAAGGTTTTATCACATACATTTCAGGGTTATTTTACATAAAACAATCAACATGGGAACTACTTCCGAAGTAAATTGAGCAAAATATTTTTCTCGCTTAAGAAAAATCAGCCAACCTCAGCTGGGTTTGAACCCATGAGAATCAGGTCTTGAGGCGATCACTTTACCCTAAGAGTACTGAGGTCAAAAAACTAAATATGTAAGTTTATAAAAATTAGTACTATCAGATGTACTGCAGTCTTTCTTACCATGGGATGTGCAAATTTTACTATACTAATATTTAGAATAAATATTCATACCCTAATTTGGAGCGAAAATGGTAAACAGTACTTAATATACTCGTGACCTATAAACCAGACTAGATTTAATTGTGGCTTCATTAGTATGCTCACATATGTGGATTGCCATTGATATAATCTTTACATTCAATATTTTTCTTTAAATATAGCCTTTCAAAACAACTTAGCAAAGAATATTTATCTCTCACAAGTTTGGATAATTTCATTATTTTATTAATAAAAATATTAAAAATGTATCATAATTTTGTTACAGAAGAGATATTATTTCTGTAAAAACAAGAGTTGAAGAGTAATAATTATTACTATCTTTTGACTCTGCCAGAAAGTTGCTCACTGTTTATATTAGAATGGACCTGGAATAAATAGGGCGCAATGAGGTGGACAGGTTAGAACTAGCTCAAGATAGCGATAAATGGCGTACTTTTGTCAGTGTGGCGGTGAGCTTTCAAGTTCCTTATGACATAGAGTAAATAAATGCCATTGTAAACCAGCATCAGTGTGTGCGTGTATTAAATTGTAGCTGTCATCTTTTCAGGTCCATCATCTATGGTAA
Source organism: Timema bartmani (assembly GCA_902151455.1). Classification (NCBI taxonomy): domain Eukaryota; kingdom Metazoa; phylum Arthropoda; class Insecta; order Phasmatodea; family Timematidae; genus Timema; species Timema bartmani. The sequence goes on along the minus strand of CABFWB010000067.1, from coordinate 231,990 downwards.
GCAAGGAATTATAATATCAACCTTCATGGTTTTCTAGTATCCCTCCACAAATATGTTGGTACCTTTTCTCTAAAGTTTACTTTCTCATCCTTACACTATTTGTGTAAATATGTAAATAGCTCAGAAGAGTAGTCAAACGTGGTACACACAGGAAAGAACATGAGTGGATTTTAGAGTAGGAATGTGGCAGATAATGTATTGGATGTGTACCTTCATTAGCATGGAAAGAATATAGGAAAACCAAAGTGAAAAATAACATATGGAAATCTACTTTGAGAGCACTGTGAAGAGAATCGAACCTCAACCTACTGATCAACTGCAATCAAAAAGTTCCTCATACGTGATCCAGTTTATCAAGTTTTTATAACGTTGTATTATTCAAAACAGGGTGTAGAAAGCTAATTTTTCAAAGAGGGTCCACTAGAAAGTCTTAGCTTACCTTTAGCCAATTAAAGTTTTTACACGTATAAGGACAGGCCTATTGGAAGTACAGTTGAGCCTCAATAATCCAAACTAAAGATGACCAGCAGGTGGTCGGATTACCGAAATGTCGGATAATACGGAAACAGGTGAAGGAGGAAGGGGAAGTTTAGATCAACAAATACAAATTACTGTAAATAGAAGGGCAGAATAAATATGAAATAGGGTTTGTTTGTAATTATTCTTTATAAGGCTTGAAATTTTTCATCAATAATTGAAAGAAATACTTTTCTTCTCTTTTCACTTGACATATTTCTCACACAGTATAATTACACTAATAGGAAAATTAAAAACTCAATGACAGTTTGAATGAGTACAGTACAAACATTCATTAAGGCGGATGAACAGAGCTACAACCACTGATGTATGTGACTCACTCAGTCACTCAGTCACTCACTCACTCACTTACTGACAAGGAAACGATGGTAGCGGCAAAATAATATGCATGCGGATACTGCACAACTATGTAAATCGCACGTCATGATGATATGTTGGATTAAACGGAATGTTGGATAACTGAAGGTCGGATTATCGAGACTCTACTATACCTCAAATTTCAGGGGGTTTCCACAAACCCTCCCTTTTTACACCCTTGTAAATTCAAGAATATTTGGAACGGAAGTCGTTTGTAAAGTTCAAGCCATCTTATTTATTTTTGTCTCCCTTAAGGAATTTAAAATTTGATTTCTGTCTTCAAGTTTTACAATCATCTAAACTGTTCATGATGAAAATTCCAGGAGATGCCTCAAGTTTTTCTTATTGTAATCTGAAGAGAAGCGCACACAAAAAAAAGTGTTGGCCGGAGGTGGTTGATCAACTTGGCGGGTAATTTCCTGAACAACTCCTTCCTCGTGGAAATGACACGCGAGATTCATAATCGTGTAAGTTTATTGAATGTGAAAATATACTGGGCTCAAATTTAATAGTCTATGAGTTGGAGCTCACTTTTTATTTTAATGTCTATCACAAGTAACGTGACTTTAGATTCTATATTTAAGACACAAATCTTTAAGGTGGTTTTGTTTGATATTGAATTATTAAAAGAAAAATTCGAATTTAGTCTTAAATATTGTTTACTATTTTTAAAATGTAATAAAACTTGGCGTGGATTTTATTTTTGTATTAGGTTAAGAGTCATAGGTATTCATCCTAGGGAAATTGAAAAATTTGTCATCAGTCAACTCAGGACTAACCATTTCATAGTCATGTAAAACTGTATAGAAGATTTGTTGTAATACCAAATTAAACATAAAAAAAAACTAAGGAAAATGTAGAGGAACCAATCAATAAGAGTGATAAAATTTAACACAAAAAATATTATTTAGTCTAAAGTTATGAACTTAGAACATAATTGTGTCAGTATGTTTATTAAGGCAACATAAAAATCTATAAAACAATAATACATGTGATCTAGTTAGTTATTGTGATTTTTTTACATGTTATTTATTAAAAGTTAACCTAACATAAAAGTCCTAAATTTCGATTTAAGGTTAAGTTTTGTTAAGTTGGTTGAGAATGCTTTAGTCAGTATTTTATAGAGAGGATTAAAAATTAATGTATGTATATAATAATTTAATTCATATATATTTAGTTAACATACCTATATCAGGGAATGCTCAATATAACCTGAACCAGCAATATCTGTAAGATCAGTATTTATGAAACATTTACATCTTACGAGATCATTTCAAGATAATCTGACGTTAGAAATCGCCAGTACTTCCATATCTTTTACAAATATATGAGAAATATATTTTTTCTTCAAAATTTAAATTGCAAATCATTTAATAGTGCTAAGATCAAGTATTAGGAATGTTTAAAAAAAATTACAATGTTTCAGTTAATTTTTACACAGTTTGGATTAATACAAATAAAATAAAGTGTTTATTTTGAATGTTTACAAATAAAATAAATTGATAAATTACCCAAATTACAGTTAATTTTATCATGCTAGCTTAGTGGTTTCATTCTTGGGAATCCCGGGTTAAATCTTTGATGGGTACATTGATGAGTTTTTTTCTTATGCGTTGTGAATTCCAATTATCTTTATAAATATTTTAATATACCCTATTGAAAAATGCAAGCTCCTCAATAGTTCCTTTTAATTTTTCTGTGCTGCTACTAACCAGCAACATCAAAAAGGCATAGGTCTAAACAATATTATGATTATAATTTGTGTGTGTATAGATATAGTACTATTAATAATAAAATATTTGAAAATATTCAAATTTTATATGTTTTGTATTAAATGTATTAAATTTTAGTAAAAGTAAGATTTAAAATATACTCGTAAACATTTTAAATCTTTTTATAAATAAATTAATATTCTGGGAAATATAAAATAGTCACTTATTATCAACTCACGCTAATCGAAAAAGGATTTAATCCTCTTGTTAGTAATCCACCTACACAAGTTAAACACAATATTTGCACAACATGATTCGTCTACTATTTGAAAAAATCCAGTTTATATATATATAGTAAAACTGCCCTATCACTTTACAGAAACTCTAAAAAGTTGTATTTTTATGATTTAATATGATCACAAAAAATATACATAAATCCGTTATATGTTTTGAAGCTTCTTAGTTAAGCATTGGAATTAACTGAAGGATTAAATTAGAAGTTGTGCAGCACAGATTAGTATGTAAATGGAGTAGTAAAAGTAGGGGATGGAGGACACACACAGAACACCAAGCGGCCTTCTAGCGTACTAACAGAACATAACCCATCCTTAACGTGCCTGAGATAAAAGAAAAATACATTTTTTTTCGGGCACTCACTTAGGGTGTACGTCTGCCAAGATTTGTAGATTACGGCGTGCACTTTATGAAGTGATACCAACCGTTGCGAAAACACAAAGAAACATAAAAAAAAACTTTTTTTGTTTGTCTTTTTTGTCCTTTATTTACAGCGTGTTTACGCATCTCTTCCTGAAGTTGTTTTAAGAAAAGGTTTAGAATTTTAAAATTAAACTATGCTCCTAAAATAGCTTAGTTTGTATAGGCTTACTCTTTCTAAAATAAATAATATATAATTTCCATGATTCTCTTAAGTTATATGATTTATTGAGAAACTAAAATTTGTAATGAGTGTACTAATAGTTAGAATATTTTCTAAAGAAAGAACCAAATATGAGAACCAAACAATTAACCTTATATTTATGAAGTAACATTACTTTCCTAGTTGGAAAGGTATTATAAGCTGTAACTCCCTTTATAAACTGATATATGTGTACGAAAATATATAGATATTGTAGAACCAACCATTTAATCCAAATGAAGATAATATTTATTTCAGGACATCTCTGACATAAAATAGTCAACTAAAATAAAAGTATATCAATATAATTTGAATACTTCTACATCCGTATCTACTTCTTTTCATTTCAGTGTGTTCCTATAACAGAGATAATTTATTTACAACGATCCGATTTTCATCAATATCCTAACACACCAACATATAGAAAGAGATAGATGTAGAGAAACGGTCTTTCTTCCTAACTGCTACAATCCACCCAACCCAGCTTCGCGCACAGAAAAGTAATTAATTACACAGAGATACCAGGAATACTTTCTCTATTTGTTTTTCTCATATATATATATATATATATATCTTTTTTTTTTCAGGGATTATTCCATGTGACGCGAACTAAACGTCATTAATTTGAAATGTTACCTACAAGCGATCCGAGGGTACCATATTTCCTCGAAACAAAACGCACAACTGGTTGACAAACACAGAAGAGGAAAAGGGGGTGGGGGAGTATATGGTAAGGGAGATTTCGACTCTAGGGGGTGATGAATGAAATTCACATAGGGGTGGGATTAATGAAGGTACGGGTGAGGATATTGATGACCTTCTATCCCTTTTACATCCTAATATATATATATATATATATATAAATAGGAATCGAAAACAAATTTGTTCGTTTTTTTTTTAAAGTAGGGTACTAAATATTTATACGGTATTTAATTTTACAAAGGTGTATGTTTTATTTGGATTTGAGAGTGCAATATGTTGTTTAATAATTAATTTAAAAATTCTTTAAATTTGAAGTCAGATATATTTATTGTGGCACATAGCTAAGATTGATTAGTGTTTAATTACAAGCAATTTCTTTCGCGTAAATTTATTGTCAAAAATACAAAAAATTAACTCAAATTTAATATTAATAAATATGGATGTATATTTTTTTTTAGCACCAAGTCTTACTAATTCTTTAGTCTATACGCATATATACTATTTACAGTAATGGGTTAGAGATGAGAACGGTTGAAATTAGAAGAAGTGTATCCTCATTTGTATGAAAGTATAGTGAGAATTATTTTGATAAAAAAATTCTAAAAACAACATCAGTTCACTCAACTGAAATTCTAACCCCGATCTCCATGTCATCGGCAATCTATTCCAATATGATAATGACGCCTTAGACCATGGACCCACAAAATTCGGTGTATATATATATATATATGTATATATGTCACTGAAATTATATATCTACCACTACTGCTTATATTATTGCTAAGCTGTGGATTTTGCATTTATGCTTTTTTATTCCCTTTGTTGATATCGATACGCCAGATTTTATGCCCCACCTAACAAACCTACACAGTTTTATATCGCATAATATTTTTTATTTCAGATATAATTGTATATTTTCACGAATAGTGATGTAAATAACACAAATGCAGAAGTTTAACTATTTAAAATAATATTTCCTAAATTGTTGAGTGAACTGTCAACTTTTACCACTTTTCTTGGTGAAAGAGTTTGAGAGAGGCGCTAAATACAGGAGGGATGGAAGAGTAATTGTTGTGACTGGTTTGCTGTATATTTTGAGTTTGTTGACTACTGTAGATCAACCTAGCATCGAATCTGTGACCAGTGCTACTGAAAGGAATGAGACGCAGAGTGATATTTTGACCAAACGGGTAAACTCTGGGACTTTTTCTGATATCATCACCAAGCTTTAAGTGCGAGTATTATAAATATTAAAATCTTCGTGGATGTTATACAAACAATAAGATAGTACTGCGCTGGTTACAGACGTGAGAGTCAAGGCAGATAAATTTCAAAATATATTTAAAAGGATTACAGTCCTCAGTGTTTCGGAAAGAGTCATTCAACTTCTTCAGGAGGAAGGAACACTGAGGAAATGACCGAGTATAGCCCTTCAGAGCTGACCCACTTAAATTATCGTTCCTCCACTACGTGTGATGTAAAGAGGAGCTTTTCAATGTACAGTACAGTAACATTTTAAAAGATAAGAGGAAGCAATTCCCTCCTGACTTGAGAAATAATTTGTTTATTGTAATTAGAAACACAAAACCACAATAAGTAAGCTGCTTTAACTTATAATTTTAGAATATCATTTTAATTATGATCCGACTTTTTGTTTGTGTATATTTTTATGTTTCTATCACATATTTATTCAGTTTTAAGTGCATAATTGCATGCATTTTTTGCCAGTTTTTCTTGCATATAAATCCGAAGCCTATTAAGTCTTCTATATAATAACATTATTAAATTGATTATATCTACCAGTTAGTCTGAATCAATGGTGGAATGGTATAAGGCTTCACTTTAGCAATAGATTAGATTTCTTAAGATATAGAATTACGGGTTTAAATAAGTCTTAAACTTTCCCTTCACGTAAATTATAGTGTATTTCCCCTAAAGTGCACCTTTCGAGTACCTATTCAATTAATGTGAATACGTGGTTGCTAGAATTGATAGCAAAACATAATTTACAAAAATAATTTAAAATAAATGGTACGGCGCACCGCACAGACTTTCTCTCTCTTTCTATAAACTCGTAAGATTTCTGAACGGAATAATGTACATTGTATCAT
>CABFWB010000067.1:200418-222661 GCA_902151455.1 Timema bartmani | reverse complement strand
CTACCCTTAATTTTAGGGGTAGATGTCCAATTCCAAAAACCCCTCGGGGCAACCCTATGAAAACCCAAGATATCAAGTTTCAGCTCAATCGGTAAAATAGTTTAGGCTCTAGTTGGAGGTACAGACAGACAGACAGACAGACAGACAGACGGAAATTCAAAAACCACTTTTTCGGATTCAGGAAGTCATGAAACGTCAAAATTCATCAAAATCTCGACTTCGATTTTTTTGACGATCACCATACTTTCTCTACCTATAAGATAGAGAGAAAGTAAAAAGAAAAATTTACTTAATAATCAAGTATAATAACTTTGTTAACTGATTAAAGATGACCCGCCTCGATGGCGTGGTTGGCTAACGAGCTAGTTTTGTTTTGAGCTTGACTGCCGAGGACGGGAAGATCGAGGTTCGAATCTCGGTTGGGTGAACTTGGGGTGGTTTGTTTTAAATGGTTTTCCAGTCTCCCTCCACACAAATGTGGTTTCACTTCCTCTAATTTCAACCTTCCCAATTCCTAATCCATTAGCGTAATTAGTACTTAGGCGCATAACCCGAATGGTTAGTAAGACGTGGTGCTAAATAAATAAAATAAATAAAGATTAAAATGCATATTTTAGTAAAAAAGTTTGGAAAGTTTTTATTAAGTAGAAATACACATTGATTAATAAATTATTGTCACCCGCCTTTATTTGTCAAGATTTTATTTTATATTATGTGGTAATCCTCCTTATGAGAAAGTTGTACTATACCTATTCTCTAAAGTGCATTAAGTTTTTATTTTCTAAGTGTATCTTTCTTAAATAACGCTCGTTTCTATGGAAAAACTCTTTAATAGAACAGCTACATTTCATTACAGACCAGATATTTTCAAACGTAAGTTGTGCTAATGAAATATTGAGAACATTAAAATTTACAAATCGTTTTATAAATATGATAGCATCGTTTGTCCTATTTAAAATGAGGTCCTTATATTCCCAGGTGTATGTTAATGTTATTTTTATATTTTTTTGAAGCTTCATTTTTATTTTTTATTTTGCGCGTTATATCGCCCATCTGCCTAAATGATATTTAATGAAATTAATGGAGTACGGATGAGGAAAGAAGTATAGTTTAGAGGACATTTGGGTGGAAAGAAAGTGGGAAACTATTTATAAAAATACATCCTTTACACACATAATTTTTAAAATAGTTTTTAGCACAGCTTCTTACTAACTGTTTGGATTACACGCCTATTTACTGATTACATTAACATGTTAGGAATCAGGAAGGTAGAGTTTTAGAGGAATTGTACCAACATTTCAGTCAAGGGAGAGTAGATAACCATTTAGGATAACCACCCTTAGTACACCCGACAAAGATCAAACCCCGATCTCCCCGACTTCAGCAGTCTAGTCTACCGCAAGAGTAGCACGTTAGACCAAGCGGCCACTGAAGCGGTTATTTTAGTTATTAACGACCATGTTAACAAAGAGCCTTCCATAAAATCATTATGGCTAAATGTTAACTGGTTTGTTTAAGTTTGCTACGGGTGGCAAAGTGGTATAAATAAGAGGAGGTAAAATCAACTGACCGTATAGAACATTCCTCACCATTTTCTGGCAAAACGGTATATTTTCATTTAAAAAAAAGATGAAACAAATTGTATAGGAAGTGAGTACGTTGAAGAGAAAAGTTTTTTTTNAAAAGTTTTTTTTTTTTTTTTGTTATTAAAAGGATAAAGGAGAGAAGGGGGTCAACAAACAAATAGGAGCGTAGATTTCTCAGCAAGTCATGAATAAATGCTCCAGTCGACAACTGTGACCGCTTCACAAAACAGTGGCGCTGTAGTCGACAATCACGGGGCCATTATTTATAAAACTTGCGTTGGAAAGGCTACAGTATGGAACGAAGGATAAAAAAAGGGAAAGAAAAAGGGAAAGAAAGACGGAGACATTTTGTGTACAATTTGGGACGCCGAACTATTTTTTGTGTGTGGACGATTTTATTTATAAATTTTAAGAGCTAACAATTTATTGTCATGATAGAGTCACATAATATTATGTTTTCATGTTTCATTGGTTCCTTAACTCATTGTTGACTGTTCACGTAAACAATTTTTATATTTATCATGATAATCTTATTTTTTTAATCAACATTATAAAGACATATTATTTAATAAATTATGAAAATATTAAATTAGATGATTAGTAAATATTAAATATTTTTTCTCCATTAGCTTTATATGTATTTTTTTAATATTAAAACTAGTTTAAAATTTTGGCAAAATATGAGTAAATCAAATAAAGGTTACTGTTTGGATATTTAATTGTAGGAAAAACCAACATATACATTATCAAACATAGAATACATATAATTTAACAAAAGATTTCAGATCTAGAAATAAACTCGAGAAAAGGTTTTTCAGTAAGATTTTAACTGAAATTTAGATAGTATTTTTAGTTATTTGAGGTATACAACGTGCACCTTCTGAACCAACCAATTATATCAGCACCAGAAAAATACTATGAGCGAGAGTGAAAGAGACAACCATTTTGCTGGGAGAGGTAATTTCACATACTTCCCAGGGATATTTTACAAGCCACAATCGACATGTAATCAATGGCTTAACTTTCCTTACAAAGGAAGTTGTGCTACGGACTTTTATCACTCATGAAAAATCCGTTGAACTCAGCTGGTAATGAACCCAAGAAACATCGGGTCCCAAGGTGAGCACCTTACTCAGATAATACCGATGTCGTCTTGGATATGTTTATCAAACTGACAACAGATTGATGGTTCTGCAAAGGACCTGTAGAGATAGTGTAGGATTCAGCATTAAATAAATTAAGTTTTATTAATTTTTCCACAAACATTTTTAATCAAATGTAAACCAATATCATACTTTAACATCTAATCATCGTTAAAGGGCGGCAGGAACCAAACTTTCGAACGTTTTAATTTGTTAAAAATATTTCCATTTTTTTTTAGTTGTAATCATGGGTTGATAACTTTATTACCAAAGATGTAAGTGTGAGGAGAGTGGATTAGAGGAAATGCAACTGCATACATGTATGGGAAATTTGGGAAAACCAAGGTGATTAAAAAGCCACATTTGAAAAACGGCCCTAAAGAAACAAGCCAGAATTCAAACCTCAACTTACGCATCAATTAAAATTTGGTGCAAGCTAAAGTATGACATTTTAAACCGTATGAGCAGTCGTTCTAGTTATAAAATTAAGGTAATGTATTGAGGTAATGGTTTTACTAAACACTAATTTAAAAGTACACTCAGTTTACCCTAAATGGTAGTAAGTAGTCCTATCTTTACGGATTACGGAGATACCATAGTGGAATAAAGTAAAGTAAGCTACAGGATAAACAAGGCTTACGCCAAGTAATGTGATAGGCAAATGTAAGATTTTATTACTAATTTTAATTCCAATGAAACTATACAAACAATATTTTAAGATGGTATATTAAACGTTCATCGCACAAAAAAAAATAGTATCTTTAAAACCGTATTTCCTAGCGTTTTACCTTACCCTCGTTGTGTAACCTATGAGATAGGGTCATAAAGTAATCAGTTAATGTAAGATCTTCCAAGGTAGGTGAAATGTAATTACAATACTCACTTAATCGATAAAAATACCGATAAAATAATATACACACTATCTACTTTTTTTTACATCCATTATTTTTTACAGCCTGTGGCCTTGGCTACATTTTTATTCGTCATATATGTTCCACTACTGGCTGTTTAGGCCTGTTGTAGCTTCATATGCCTTACAATATAATTTAAGACTAGGATAAACACAATATCCAGTCCAAGGCCGTTAATTCATCACTGTAAAAGGGTAAAGCCACATTTCACGAATAATAAATGCCTCGACCATCCCGGGAATCAAACCTGGAACCCTTAGCTCAGTAGACAGACATGGTACCGACTGAGCTGAAGTGTCGGATCACACTATCTAATGAAATATTATTTTATATGGCTATTCTCTTCTTCTAAGAGAATCCATTCTTCATACTAAAGGTAATCTTTCTCCTTCACCTGAATTCACGTCTTCTTATATTGTCAAGTACCTGATATAAGCACGGTCTTAGTGAGCACTTGGGAGTTTTACCTCTCTCGCAGGACTTACGGACAGCAGCAAGGAAGACGTTATTGAGTTAGCGCCAACATTGCATATTCTCAAGGGCTAGCAAACGACACTCGCTCTGAATTCCTCACCCTACTCTTCACCCCTTCTGAAACCTCCCTTCAACGCTGTTGACTGCCACCAGACGATAGCCTAAGAGACACAAGGATGTAGGGAGTCAAATTCAACTAGAAGTGTTCGATTGTAAAGTTGGTTTAAAGCAGAGGCAGCTTGGGGATTGGTTACAAGAGACTAGTAAGGATTTAATGTACTAGTAAGCTACTATTTACCCTTCAACTATCAGGTTTACTGACCTCGGTAAATAATCTGGGGGTATAACGTTTTTGCGCTAGATTTAAAGGGAAAGTTTGATGCTGAGTATTAGGAAGACAATTAATAAAAGATACTATGTTACTAAAAGCTACTAAATGCTACAGCCATGAGCCTCAATTGACCAACAATAATATATTGCTTATGGATGATTGTGTTTTAAAACTAATTTAATTATGTTGTTTTTTAGCACCGCGTCCTACTAGCTGTTCAGGTTATACGTTTATGTATTAATTACACTAATGGGTTAAGGATTAGGAAGGCTTATTTTAGAGTAAATTCACCCCTATTTGCGTGGAGGGAGAGTGGAAAACCATATAGGAAAAAACCCTCGGTGCACCTGACTGGGATCGAACCCCGATCTCTCCGTCTTCAGTAATCTAGCTCAACACGAGATTAGCGCAATAGACCACCAGGCTACTGAGGCGGGTTAGTATAGTGTTGACGTGATATTATGAACTTTCATTTAGAAACTTATATTTAAGAAAAAATATTCTGATACACTTTAATTTGTCTGAAAACCACTCCGGTCATCGCATAGTCTAAGAATTTCCTCTCACAACAGAATGGACTTCCAATGACTGGGAGATTGGGGTTCAATGCCAGCCACGCGTACTTAGGTTGGTTATTTATAAATGGTTTTCCACTCTCCCTCCACGCAAATGCAGATTAACTTCATATAAATATAACCTTTCTCATCCCTAAAATTACTAGCTATGCGTAGAGACCTAACGGGTGGAGCTAAAAGTAAGTATATAAAATTTGTCTGAGTCATAGTAATTTGCTCATTATTAGAAATCAATATTTTAAATTCTTTAACCTCTCACCAACCAATTAAAAAATATTTGTAATTACAGTCAAATTTTAGCAGGTATAAAGTTACTAGACAAATTTTAAATGTCTTCATAGGCCTATTATACACGCTGTATTATATATATATCAAAGAGATAGCTGTCATATATATATGTCAAAGAGATAGCTGTCATAGTTGTTATATATATATATATATATATAAGAGATAGTTGTTATATATATATATATATATATAACAACTATCTCTTTGACATAGTTTTTTAATTCGGGTGAATAAATAAAAAAATATAAATAGCTCATGACAATGTTGGATTCAGCAATGTATCACTCATTATAAAAGATTAACACTCTAATGAAGATACTACAGTAAGATTCGTTAATACTATGTTAAGTTAATTCAAGGCGGAAAATAAAATACCGACCCTTAGACTGTTAGTTATTTTATAACTGCTTATACTTTCATTAATATAGTAGTATCAATGTTATTATATTCCGATACATTTTAAACGTTGTAACAATAATTCATTTGTATCAACATTTTCCATAGTTGGCTTATATCAAATCGCTCTTGAAATTTTGTCCTTGAGAAAAACCGTAGATCATGTAAAAATAATAATACAAGTGTGCTTCGATAATAATTCTGTGTAAAGTAATTGTTAATTTATAAAGAGTTTCAATATAAAATATTTCTTAAGTTATGTTATGTTACTTTAACACTAATTTCTTTAGGGTTGAATATGCTTGCTTGATTTACGGTTCTTGCTCTCGTCCGTGAACTTATTTAAAATACTTATAATCGAATTACCAGGAGTAAGAATACAATGGAATAGAAGACAATCTTTAGGGAGTTAAAGAATATGAATGAAAGATGAAGGTAGAAGAAGTGTAATGAAAAAGATAAAAGGTCGTGGTAAAAGAAATCGTAAAGTTTTTTTTTTAGAACTAGTTTTCCCTCTGGATACAAATAATTAACAACGGCTTTGTACGGTTGTCACAGAGGAAGTTTTCTCTGGATCTTGAATGTTTCAGTATTCACAGATTATCTTTATTGCAGTTGATGTAGAGCTTTGAAAATATCGATAAAGTCTGGGTTCCCTTAGGTTCAAACCCAATTGCCTGGACAAAACTGTATGGACGGTATGATTAGGCTATAGTAGTTCACTTTACTTTAGAGGATAAGGAGAACCTTAGTCATATTTAGTTTGTAACACAGTTTTCCGTGGATTCTTAAAGCTAAATATAGGTAACATTATTTTATATTATCAATAATTCTTCTACTTCCGATGAGGAGCATAAGGACACAACCTGGATATTCCTTGTTGCAGTTTCTATGATAGGTTAGCTTCAGCTATTGCGTGTAGCTAGGGATGTGAAAAAAGTATCGATACTTTAATAATAACGATATTTTCTTTTCGATACTAGTATTTTTTTACTCTATACTTTTTTTTTCCGTTACTTTTACTGATATTAGTACTCACACTCCGGTATCATATCGGTATCGAAAGAAACTACTATTTTGTTATCTTCACTCATGCTGGGATTAAATGTTTACTAGTTGGAGTGAATAAGTAGAACAAATGACTCTATTTCTCAAATCTCAGTTCTCACTCATTTTCTGCATGATAAGTAAGAAGCAACTATAGCGTTAAATCTCTTTTAGCTTATCATAATTCAAAGCGGTTCTTTCATCTTTGTTTATTAATAAATCCTGATGCCTGATTGGACAAAGGGGTGAGTGGTGACCAGTAAATTACACCCTTATATATGAGCGCGGTCATCACAAACTAAACAAAATAAGCTTTTGAAGAACGTTATGAACTCAGTCAAATAAAGGTGTCCCAAGCAAACGAAGCAGAAAAGTTTATTTAATTTGTTTAAGAAGATGAATCAGATCAAGACGTATATTCTTCTATTAATTGTCAATAGTAATAATCTATCTTGATAGAGTATATAAACGACAAATGTGGTTAAAAAAATGGCACGTCACAGAAGTGAGTTATGGAAGTTATTTTAAAAGTTGGATAGGTAGAAAGCATAATGTAAAATTTGTTTTTATTATTAAAAAACATGATAATCATCAGTATTTAAATAAATATGAAAATATAATTGCCATGCAATATTTGAAATAATTATTACTAGATAAGAAAAAAAATATTATTACAGAATCAAATTTCGATACCAATATTTACTGGTATCGATACTTTTCTTTCGATACGATTACGGTATCGATATTTTTCTTCTGATATTTTTAATGAGTAGAGTATCGATACTTTTCTTTTGATATCATGTCCCTACATGTCGCCCACCCCGATTGTGGATTTTTACGAGCGAGCGAGAAAGAGACTACACATTTTGGCATAAAGCTACTATCTACATACAAACATAATCTTGGGGCATTATTTTGTTTACCACCCGAACTCACTTAGCTCTTTTTTTTTTAAAAAAAGAGAAATCAACTTTTGAACATACGTTCACACTCCTTGAAGTTATCTCCATTTTGCTATCAAAGTTTTCGATAAACCTTCGCCTGCACTATTGAGTTTTGAGACTGAGAAATTGATTTTAACCCCTGGCTTTAGAAATAATCAAACTTCTTTTGTTTTCACACAAAAAATTATGTATGGAAAAGAAAAAATTAATCACGGTATGTATACAACGACGAACAAACTACGTGGCCTTATACACACAGATAGTGAAAATGTTATTGTAAAAAAAATGGCATCGCACACAGACACTAGGTCAATAGGGGCACATATATCAGTCATGTGGTGAACAAATATATTTAAACTTATTGGTATAAATTACTCTCCAAATAATAATTAGTTCACAAAACCTAGAGCTAGGACAAATATTTTTTTCCACGCTTTTTCCATTGCTTTATTTTAACCTTTATTTAACCTCAGCAAGACTTAATATATTTTTATATATTGTGGTGTATTCCATAAAAAACAGAAATGAAAATACATTTTGAATATAGTATGAATCTTATTAATATTGTTCGATGGCACTTGTTGATAGAATCATAAATAAATTGTTAAACTTTTTTTCAAGATCCCTACTTCACCCCACCAGCCCGGGTATCCCTTTAAGAAAACAGGGGAGGCAATGTACTCTACCTAAGCCCCCTACACAGTTTCAGCACCTGTGATTGTTTTGTACCAGAACGTAAAGCTAAACATAAAAAAAATATATCATACTACAGTTATACACATTTGGCAACTCTTCTACAGAGCATGACTCCTTACAACCACTGTGTTTAGCACCACGTCCTACTAACCATTCAGTCTATACACTTATATACTAATTACACTAATGGGTCAGGGAAGAGGAATGTTGCATTTATAGAAAATGTACTAGCATTTCTCTGAAAAGAGTGGGAAACCATTTAGCAAAACCCACTCTCAATGCACCTGGCCGGGATCGAGCCATGATCTCCCCGTCATCGGCAGTTTAGTCTACTGTGAGAGTAGTGCCTATGACCATGCAGTCACCTAAATGGGCTACAACCAATTAACACCAAAACTTTACACTACGAAAAGTCTTCTGGTGTTAGCTTGTGAGATAGTCACTGTCTAATCGAACAGTACATTATTTTTATTTTTATGATGGCATTTTAAATATCGTGTATAAGAGGATACAGCCATTAATATTGGGTGACCTGGTGGTCTAGGGTAAGGTGTCGGTCTTATGTGCTGGGAGTCCGGAGGTTAATCCTCGGTCCCAGCACAGATTTATCTGATTGCCAAACCCTTCCTTCACCTCTGAAAAGACGTGTATTAATCATAACTTGTGAATGTGTGGAATGCCAGGCCTCCACCGTGGTTCGGATCCCATTTAAACTGTAGGTCCTCCATTTCATCTCACAATCACCCTACCATTACACATTATCATAAGTGCATACAACCCGAACGGGTAGTAAGATGCGGGGGTAGTAATATTTATGATAATAATAATAACAATAATAATAATCTTAAATTTTGGAAATTAACTAAAGAAACAAGGGAAGTTTTGTGCGCTCTACGAGGGAAGGACTACTCAAGCCTTCCCTTGTTTCTCTCGATAGTTTCGATATTTTCAAAAACAAACATAAATTTACAGTATATTAAAAAAATATATAGTTAATTTTTTTTTTAGCGTACGTATAGTCACAGTCAGGAAATCTAAATTAAATTGACGTACTTGGAAGGTTCACCGATTACAAGCCATGTCGAGGAAAATAACATTCGCCTATTCTATTCCACGTACCCCAGTCCATGCACTCAAATGTTATTACATTTGATTAGCGCTCAGCGGCTATTTAACCAACCATTAAGGGATGAGAAAGGTTTGATTTAGATGAGACTTAACCGTATTTAAATGGAGGGAGAGTGAAAAACCATTTTGTAATAACTTCCATCAATACACCCAACCGTGTTTCAAACGCCGATCTTTAAGTCATTGGCAGTCAAGTCTATTGCAAGATAGATGCCTTAGACCATGCAGCCACTGAAACAGGTTTGTATTTATTAATATTAATTACATGATTAAGTAATTTAAATCTTTAAATTCTTATGGCATCTAATATTATAATAAAATTAGTGATAAGCGTTTAGATTCTTGCTTTGCCTATAAGAGTATTTTCAACTTTTTTGGCTAATAACTGGACAATTTCAACTGCCTTCTTTGCATAAAACCAAAACAAATACGTAAGGAGAACAATGTGAGCGAACAAGAAGTAAACAAACAACAAAGCTGCTCTGAATGGGAAAGAAGATAAGAACAAGGGCACTGCAGAATGGGAACAAATTGGGGTGAGAGGGGGTTGAAAACTGTCAGTGGCAGAACTTAGCTTGTGGAGACGCGCAGCAGCCAGAGAAACTAGCGGAGAAAAGGTGAACTATAATCACAATGTCACCAACAGCTCGTGCGTCGTCTCCTTGTTACTCGTACGGTAGGAGGAAAGACAGGGGAGATAGGGGGGATGAACAGAGGAAGGGCTAAAGTTAGTCGTAGTGTTTGTTAGGGATGTCGTCCACATAGGTGGTACGTGACCACTTTTAAAAAGGATACGAGGAAAGAAAAGTGAATACAAAAAAAAACATAAAGAAGGGTTAAGCTGAGCACGTATTCAACAAACATAGCTGTATGGTGACGAGATGTGCTAAACTTTTATACTTTATGTATATATGATCTTTTAGATTTTAATGTCCTTGTCAAAACGAGTGTGAGATAATATATAATTTAATCAATATTTGAATATTTTAAATCATTCATTTATTGAATATTTTTTTATGACTTGATAAAATACTTTGATAAAACTATTATTGATCTCAATGATCAATATACAAAGAGAAAAATATAAATGCAAAGAAACTAGTAAAAGAGAGTAAAGAGGGAGTGAAATTAAAAGAAGAATAGAGAAGGCAGAATGATTTTGAAGGAAATAAGTAGCTGTTCTGGAAGTAGATAAATATATTCAAACAATGATTGCAAGAAAATACCTATTGTATTCAAAATGAACGTAGTGAGATGATCTGGGATGAGAACCGTATAAGAGAGCAATGGAGGGAATATTTTGAGCATTTGTATGGTGAAAACGTAGAGAAAATAACAGAAAATAGGGAAAATGTTTTGATGAGTGAAATAATTAACCAGGCTGGGGTTTTAAAAGCTATGAAAATATTAAAGAATGACAAAGCTGCGGGCTTTGATGGGATCACAAGTGAAATGCTTAAGTGTGGGGGCGTGGTAATACTTGCCAGTTTGTGTAAGTAGTTCAGTGTGTGTGCTGGGATTTCGAATATTCCTAATGTCTGGAAAAATGCTGTCAATGTTCCTTTGTACAAAGGCAGCGAGAGTGAATGTAAGAATTATGGGGCAATTAGTTTGTTTAGTTATCCAGGCAGGGTATTTGGGAGAAATCCCAACGAAAGGGTGCGTGAAAAAAAACCTGGGGTGAATAATTAGGGCTACAATGTGGTTGTATGCTATGTAGAGGTTGCATGGGCCATATATTTGCGTTGCATCAAGTGATTGAGAAAAGTAATATAGTAAAGAAGAAAGTATATTGTGCATTTGTTGATCTGGAGAAAGCGCACGATCATGTTACTAGGAACATTGTATGGAATGTTCTCAGAAATTATGGGTGGATACGTGATTATTAAATGCAATTATGGTGATGTGTGATGGAAGTAAACCGTGCGTTAGAATTTATGGAGCTTTGAACGAGTGGTTTGACACTAAACAGGGTGTTAGACAAGATTGTGTTATATCTCTATGGATGTTTAATGTATTCATGGAAATGTGTAAGAGCTATGCTTATGAGGAAGCGATTGGTTTGCAAATAGTCAGTATGAATGTGAGTATGTTGCTACATGCAGATGCTGCCGTATTATTGGTCAAGAATGAAACTTAATTGCAGAATGCATTAAATCCTTTGAATGTGATGAAAAGCAGAATGGATCTTGGTATAGATGTTTCCAAAACCAAGGTGATAGCTTATAAGGACAGATAAGGGAAAGAATGTCAACTTAGTATAAATAGGAAACTGTTTGAACAAGTGAATGCTTTTGTGTATTTGGGCAGAATATTCTGTAAACATGGAGGTATTATGGTGAAATTAACAGATGGATGAGTGCATATCAGAGAGTAGTTAGATATATGTAGTATATTACGAAGAAGGAAGTAGTATCGAACGAGGCAATATGGCAGTATATAAAAGTGTGTTGACGCCAACATTGTTCTATGGATGCGAAGCGTGTGTTGGTAAAGAGAAACACAACAATATGAATGCATTTGGAATGAGATATCTCCGAAATCTATGTGAAAAAACACATATAGACAATGAATGTTTGCTGAATAAGAGGGGCTTGAAAGGGAATGCAATAGGTCAAAGTCAAAAAAGCGTTTAACGTTGATTGGACATGTTAAGAGGATGAGTGTTGATTGAATGACGAAGAAAATATATGAAGGTGGAGTGTATGTGAATCAAAGGGAATTGTAGGCCATATAATATGTACCTTAATGTTGTAGATGAATGTGTGAAAAATAGAAACATTAAGAGTTTTAGGAATAGAAGACCATGTATTACATTGTAAGAATATTAATGTTGTGAAGGTAGGATAGGGAAGTGTTAAGTAAGTTAGTGAGGGTGGATACAGTACGAGTAGTTGTTTTTTGAGATACATGCACAGATACTTGCCCACCCAGTAAGGGAGTAGCGTGATTAAATATGCATGTGTATGTGTGTGTATGCGTGTGTATGCTTGTATGAACTATTTTATATACATAAAAACAATTTAAAAGAGAGACCTTTTGTTATAATAACTAATCACAGAATCACTTATAATAATTTTTTACTAAACATATATCAAAAGGAATTATGGGAATACCAGAGCCAACACTATCCTTTAAAAGCTGGTTTCATTACAATTAAATTGGTACCGGTTTCCAAGCTGAAAAGTTCTATGTTGAAAAGTGCAAAAAAGTAAAAAAGTATTTATTACATAAATATCTCCTAGTTTTGTCAAACGTGATAATGACCACGATAAATTATTACATGGATTTTTCTTTACAAATACTTATTGTTCTGGTGATAGTTCACACTTACAGTTAAGGATCGACAAAGTATTAGTATATTACAATTTAAAACTTTATTAAAATTGGTGGCTCAGTATTTTGTTGAACCAGACTATAGTAAGGAAAATGATCAATAGACTGTGCATTGCGATCCAATTAATGATACCAAAAGCAGAGGGCCATTGCTGGTTAGATATATATACATATATAGGCACCACACTGACACCAAACCGAACCTTTTACAAATTTCCCTTGCGATTTTTGCACTTCACATCCCATTAAAATACACACTGTGTTTAAAATGCTTCCCTCTCAGCTACTTTTTCCCATTATATCGCAACATATCATTAATTTATAGCTTGGATTTAATAACGGATATATATTTGAACCTCTACAGTATGTGATAGGTCGTATATTTGGTTTGTATTTGCACACCATGTTGCGTTGGTTTTCTGGGAAAGAAAATTTTCAAATAATTCTTGTTTTATCTCAGATAATATTTTACATGACAAAGAAAACAATGATTTTTTTTTTATTTACAGTGAGTATTTTAAGATGTATTTTAGTATACACTTCGTCTTACTAGATATGTTAGCTATCAACATATTTTACTTTAGGTGAAAAGGAAGGAGAATGGTACATTTTTAAGGAAATTTACCGAAATCTGGGATTAGGGGATAGTGGAAAAAAGTTTAGCTGGGACTCACATTGGTATCTCAATTATAATCAAACCAGATAAGACAGGGTTGTTGGAATTTCTCGTTTGTTCACTTATGCGTGTAGTGGATCTACCCTTCTAAACTAAACTTGAACAATATGTGTTTATCCACCATTAAAAAGTGTAGCTAATAGTTATGCTTTAATAATTCTAACTAAACTATAACCCATAATAGGCCATTGATATTTTAAAAATCAAGCAAATAGAAACACAATTATTTTACACAATCTAGTCAGGTAAACCGATAAATAACTATAGAAATAAAATAATATTTGTCTCTTACTAAATAAACAACACTTTTCAGCACTAAATTATTTTTTATAAATAATTATATATTTTGATAATAAGTTTTAATACGTATCCTTAATCAAATAAGATACAGTTTATATTAAGAATTTTAATAAAATTTAAATAATAAAATAAAATACCACTTTTATGGGCAATTTTTCTTTATAAATACACGTGTATATTAAGAGGTGTAAATTTTTAATTCAGTGGCTAGGAGGAAATAAAATCTTATACAAGTTTACATTTGCTATTTGTAGAATTTTAAATGTTAGCTCCTGTTCTAGAAATGATAGCCTTGGCCAACCAAATATACTGTACATGATCACAAAAGCTATCAAAAATCACAATGGTGTTGTAAGTAGATTATTTTGAGGTGGTTATAAATTATGAGAGATTTAAATAATTGAACATCTACACTTCTCAGATTCTGATCGAAAAATCACACTTATAATCTACCTATGGTAATACCAACCAGTCCGACACATTTCTTAGTAAATTATTGAAACAATCCATTTAAAATTAACTACTTCTTAACTTAACTATTATAATATCCAATCATTAGATTATAAATAAAGTACACAATATATTTAATCATATACCTTTATTATTTTACTTTTGAATAAAACATGTTTTGAAAATTTGAAATCCTTAAGCTACTACAACAAATTTTGCAGCGTGAAACCAAATTATCAATTTAGAAAAAATTTAGTTTCAATTACTTTGACATTCACGATCTTCATGAATTTCTATTATATACCGAAAATAAACGTTAACACACACGCTAAGAGAATGTGTGCATTGAAACGAGTGCACATTGTGATAGCGGCAGTAATAAAAAAAAAAGGTCCGAATAGAGATCGCTTTAGCTCAGGCAAATAAATTGAGCGATTAATACATGTGTAGGAACGCAGACGGTCTGGTTGAGCACTATTTTAAATGAGGGGTTTGGGTGTTATAGGGAGGTTCTTTTATGACTGGGTGGAGAGGAATGGTGGCGTATCTATGCCCTAGCAGCCATATGCAAGCTACTCAATAATAAAAACCGATAACCAATACAATATACAACATACTCAGCGTTCAATAAGTCTAATAGCTTACTTAAGTTTTTTTTTTCATTAATAAGTACATTTATTGAGAACCAATAGCTTTTACATATATTATTCTATTTGCTCATTAAATATAGTGTAAGGACATGCAAATGTTAACTCAGTGATTTGTTATGCAACCCACACAGCCCTCCCTTTAACATAATTAAAAACATATCCTAATTTTACACTTAATTTAGCCTGTAGAATACCAAGCTTAACTTTCTTACGGTGTAATTATAGTATTGGATTATAGTGTAATTCATCAAGGTAAGACGGCTACTTTTGAGGTTAAACGGATTGTAAGAGTTTATAAAAATATGGCATAAGTCTAAACACTTATTTGCCTTATAATGTTCTGAGCTAGATTCATAAAGATGTGCGGTTTGCTTATTTCACCTTTCAAACACCCTCTTATTTCTGGTTAATCCAGAAGAGGGCACAATGTTAATAATAATAATAATAATAATAATAATAATAATAATAATAATAATAATAATAATAATGGCTTCTTTATTCGGGAAAAGTTAAGGAAAGCACTTTCTCTTGTGACTAACCACAATTAATACTATTAATATAATAATTATTAAAACTTAATTAATAATTTGTCTACAAAATAATTTTTAATTTAAACACTTAGCTCTTTACATAAATGTACAGTTTATTCGTTGACATATTAGAATTAAATAAATGAAGAAAGCATTATTAGATAAATGATAATAAGATAGTAAAGAGTAATATATTATTAAACGCAATCATACTACACATCCTTATACCAGTTATACTTTGCTTTAATATTCATTTTAAAAACATATTTACGTTTAAGAAATTTTGAATTCTACGTTGTAAATATAGTACCTATATTCTTTTTGAACGTATATAAGCTGGAGGTTTTAAAGATTTTCTTTTATATCATATATTGAGGACTAATGTGAATCCCTAATATATAATGTTTGAGTTACATTTGTATTTCAGTATTTTAATTAGTTGAAAAATGTCACTAGCAGGTCAAGCACAATTCTTTTAATTTGGCGTGCCATACGCAATGATTGACGAAGAATTGACGGCAAGCAAACTTTGATGGGTGCTAGTTGGAGAAAAGAGTGTGTTGGCAGCCATGGTAACTTGCTTAGCAATGTAAATGACAGGGCTGGTAGCTCCATGACGTAGTTGAATATCAATCAAACTACGTATTATCTGGCTGCAAATTTCAAAACATCACTATGTAATTCTGAAAATTGAAAAATGACACCTGGACACGGGAATCGAACCCGGGACTATGTAAGTTGCAATTAACTTGATGAACGTTTATAAATTTATTTCTTAATGTTATTTTCATTTTGGATGATATAAGATAGAGTTAAATATTGTTATATTAAAGCTAAAATGTATTTATATTAGTTAATGTAATCACCCTATTTTATAAAAAAATTAATATTATGTAATTTGATGAATTTCATGAGGTGTTAATTATAAATCATATTATTATACTAAAATGAAAACTAAATAACTTATAATACAATATCATAAAAAGATAGTAACTAATGATAGTTAATATAGTGGATTCAATTTGCTTTACTTCCTCCACTTATTATTGGCAAGGATAAATATTTGTTGGCCTAATCATCACTTTCTTAATGCATTCACAATAATTTGTGCCCATTTCAGTACTAATCATCTATCAAATTATCTATCAAATTATATATCAAATCTTAGTTAAAGAAGCCAAAATAATAATAATTATAAGATGAATGGGAGTAGTTTGTAGATAATATGGTTTCCGATTCATCACTAAGATGCTAAAGGGTTCACAATAACCTATCCATGCATTGGACAGAGCTCGTATCAGTGATAGGAGAAAACATAATTCATGTTTTTTTTTTAAATTGATCAAGTTTATTAAAGAGTGTGGTTTTTATAAACAGATTATGGGAGTAGACATAATCCAGCAGGATATACTTTTGTATTCCAGCCCGAGTTATTTTATATATCCTCCTTTTAAGCAAATTTGGACTTATTTGATTTGAATATCACCTATATAAATTCACCAGCAAATTAGTTGTTAGTTTGGTAATTGAGGAGTTTATTAAGAATCAGTCTTAGGACCTGAAATAGTTCTGGCTGTTTTGTGCTTGGATAATAGCTTCAAAATAAATGAAAGAAGTTTAGCAATACAAGAACTGTTTAATCTCTTCTATTAAATTAATTAATTTAGCGATAACATAGTGGTTTAAGGAAACTACCCTCATTTATAAAACTAGATCTATTTTGTCAGGTTTTTTTTTCTTCAAATATTTCTAATTTGTTAAAGTGACTGTAACCTACTTTTTAATTTAGTAGAGGCGTTTAATGTAATATTTAATACATATAACAAGACCTATGATTAAAATGCTATAATTATTAATGCTCCCTTTGTTTCCATTCTTATTACTCTAGCATTATTTTTTTTTATCATTGGTGTTGAAGATAAAAAAAATGTTCAGGGAAGCAAACTATTAAAATAGCTCAAAGCGCATGATAACATCAACATCGCAGCAATTCATTTTAAAAATAAATGGTACGGAACTCCACACGGACATTCTCGCCCTATTGTTTAAAAATGGAGATATTTACTCAAAACTCGTATTTTATATATAAAACTAAATAATATACACTAGCGAAACCACGCATAAATTTCACTACATTTATGTAAAACATTTTTTGAATCCTGGTTTTACATTTTATATCTTCATTTTACAGAATGAATGTCATCATTCATTTGTATGTTTGGACCAATAAAAAAGATCGATATTGGGTCCACAAGGGTCAACACTTCGTATTAAAATTTCGATTTCCGGTTAAAATATTTTACATTTTATTAAGTATTGAACATCTTCAGGTCATCGCATTGCTTTTAAACTCCACATTTATAAATTTTGACCAATAGAAAATTTAAATATTGACTATCGAGTCTAAAATGGAGATAGATCATTGTTGTAAAAACATTTCTCCTAAGAAGTTTAGGAATAATAACATAATTTTTTTAGATACTTACTTGTATTTAATTACTCTATGGCATTGGAAAATTATTGCGTCAAACTTAAGTAGTATCTCTTTGCAACAAAAGCTCACAAAATTGTATAAATATAGTTGCCAATATCTCAGAAACTGTTGATTTTATAAAAAATATATTTAATATGATAATTTTTTTATTTTTAATTGTACTACAATTTTGCAATGTTAAGTTATTTAGTATCTCAAATAGTTGCGGAGATACGGAAATCTCAACTTCTGTAAAGCACCCTAAAAGTCATTTTCATGGGAAAATGAAAATACCCAGTTTATTTATAATCTTAATCAACGCCTAGATACGAATTTTATACAAAATCCTTATAGACGATTTTGTAAAAATTTATATTTTTTTTCTCTTAGCTCTTAGCTAAACTACTCTTAATAAAAATCTCAGAGCTCGACTTTTTGAAGATCACAATAATTTTTCTACCTGCAAGATAGCGAGAAAGTAAAATTATTTAAAATATAATGGTTACAAGAATAAACATTTATTTCAGAGATTTGTTTAAAATGATTTAGTATGACATCACACGTACATACGTACATACGTACATACGTGCATACGTGCATACGTACATACGTGCATACGTGCATACGTAAATACGTGCATACGTGCATACGTGCATACGTAAATACGTGCATACGTGCATACGTGCATACGTGCATACGTACATACATACATACATACATAACATACATACATTACATACATACATACATTACATACATACATTACATACATACAGGCACAGGAATCAAATATATCATCCTGTGTTAAGGAGACACTTTTCAACTTTTAAATATAATGTCGGAGAAGAATGTAGTAAAAGATAATTTCTTAACTTCATTCCCTTGTTAGAGTTTAATTTTAATTTTTAAAAGGATCATTTTAGTTTTATTCATTATTGTGCTAGGCCAATCTTGAAACTTGTAGTAGTTGACGTATCTATCTTACTTTTAATTTAATGATCACTTCTTTAAAAGATAGGTGAAAAACTTGGTGAAACTTGTTACTTATCCGTAATATAATAAATACAAATTTGAATAAATTAAACATATTTTTGGGATGCTTTAAACTTAATTACAGATATCACAGTTAACTTTTATAATATAAAATGTATCCATATTTTTATAAATTAAATTCAATTAGTTTGTAAAATATTAGAGAAAGCTAATGTCACCTTACTACCATGCAAATGTATAATCATCAGTTTAAAAATTTAAGTAGGATTTGATAACACCTTTATAAATCTAAGTAGTTAAATAATTTTAGTGTTGTATATTTAAATTAAAACAGAAGTACCGGAAAATATGTAACTCAAGTTTTAATTGGGAAATTTAGAAAAGAAATAGTAAAACAATTATTTAACTACACTGTATCTGATTTCTCCTTATGAAATAATATAAAAAACTTCGAGTTGTGGTTTCTATATGAGATAATGTATTTTATTTTGTTTATATATTAGCCTGTCATCGAGTAAATTTAAGCATTAATTAATAGGACAAATAAATGAAGAGAAACTGAGTTGGAAACATAATCGTTTCTTCTATTTGAACTCTCATAATGTTAAAAATATTATTTTGTATTAATTTATCTTGTCAATTTGATCAAAACAATATAAAGTACCATCGTGTATAATCTTCCCTCACAATCCCTTTGAAACCTCATGGAAAGCACGGTCACAAAGGTATTACTAGCTACATTATTAGTATTTTTAATTAATTAGTGGTTACATTATCCATACTTTTCTCCTTGATTTCACTCCTCGATTGGTCAGATGGTTTTGCCAATAATGATTTAATTCGTACCATTGACATAGAACACATTTTATACCTCCATTTTAATTATAGATATTCACGGAATATCTGTGTGTGTTGATGTAAACGTGATGTCATTCTGATGTTTTGAAGTGTATTATAATCCCCATCCCTCCTAGTTTGATGTCCAAAATGCTTCAGGGAGGAGGAAGCGGTGGCTGAAATTGTGTATCCGAAAGTGATTGGTTTTATTGTTATGAATGTGTAGGGCTACAAGGCATAGTTTTAAAGAGTAAAAGTTTACATTTGTGTTATTATGTGTCCTTTTATTTCCTATGGCAAAAAAAAAAAAATCAATCATTTCATATTTTACATTTTGAAATGAATAAAACAACTACTTAAAGCTAAAAATGTATTCAGAATCCATTTGTATGTTACTTTAAATATAAATATAGTTTGAAATTTTCAATTTCAAATCTATGTGGAGGATAATGCATTATCCAAAAAATACATATACATTAATCATAAGCTTGAAGAATTTTAGCAAAAAAGTTCTAATTTGGAGCTTCATCCATAATATTTTATATATAATACATTTTTTATTAAAATTTATATAATAGAAAACTCTCAAAATGTGTATTATTTTAATTAATATAAAATAAAAATGTTATCTATAGTTGTAGTATTGTTATATCACTACATCCTTCTTTCCATTCTTAATATAAATATTAATTACACAAGTGGAGTAAGGACGTGGAAGGAAAACTCCGAGAAAATTGAATTCTCATAACACGAATGGAGAGATTTAGGCAATGGGTAATAACTAACCATGACTCTAGTACCTTCCTTTCTGTCATCATCACACCAGAATAAATGAGCTTGGCAATTAGTCCTCATGTCCACCAGTCTAGTAAATGTCTGATATTGTAAGGAAAACAACATACGAAAACCAAATGTGTAAAGACTCTCATCGGTGACCGTATAATAAATATAAGTCGCCACTCTCGCACTAAACTATACTGCTGACAACGGGGAAATAAAGGTTAGAATCAAGGTTGAATAATATGAGGGTGGTGTTTTCAAAAATAACGTTCCACTCTCCCTTCAAGCAAATGTAGGGACACTTCCTATGAATATAACTTTCCCTATCCATAAAGCTATTAGCATAGCTAGTACATAAGCATATAAACCAAACAGTTAGTAAATTGCGGTGCTAATATATTATATAAATGTTGTGAAAATTAAGTTTTTATATTTTTTTATAATCCAAGACCTTGTATAAATCCTATTAATGATACATTTCACCATAAAAGTAAAATAAACATATTTTAAAAAAAATCTCTTATCGAGTATGTAACAAATTTTGAAAGATTCAGAGAATCATAACTTATTCTAACTGGCACATAATTACTGAAATATTAATTAATTCAAATGGTGGGATTAAAATAAAGATTACTTAGACTGACGTGCACTATATTTGTGGGTCTTTCTTAAAGTATTCAAATATAGACTTATTGGATTCATGAGAAACCAAGTGTAAATTTTTCACTTAATGGAATAGAATTTTTTTTTTCTCATTATGCTTAACCACCGATTCGCATTATTATATTTAGTTGAGTAGGATTATATTAGTAATAATAATTGCAATAATAATAATAATAATAATAATAATAATAATTGATTGTCTGGGCTACATGAATTTATTTATCAGTTGGAGGAAAATAAGCCAATACTAATATGCTGTTGCCTAGGAAACTCCCGAATATACTAATCGCATATTCTCTACGTGGAGGCTTTTTCCATGTTCCTATGAGATAAGGGGATGATGATAGTGAATATGAGGTCGTGGAGCCAATTATGATCTTAACCTAACTTAAGCCTAATTTACCAAACACTGGCAACCATTGGAATTGTTTCCCTTTTGAGAAATATCCCCTGATATTTTATAAGAAGAAGTGAAAAATCAAATAGGATAAAGACCCGATATACGACAATGCCAGGTTTCAAAACCAAGCTTTCATACTACAAACAAATCAGAAAAAAACCAAACGGACTCCTTGACCACGTGTCCACAGGTTTGAACTAAAAACACTATAGATTTATGTGTACTATTTTCAAGCTAACATAAAATTGTGATATTGGTTTTGGGTAATATAATATTGCACCATGCATTTAGCAGTGTAAGCTATCTGCTATGAATTTTCACTGGTACGTTGTATTTATGAAAAAGACATTTATTTAATTTAAAACTAAATAATATTCTTTGTTTACATGGTCGTTAGAACTAAGTAATCAAATAAAGATCAATCCGTCTTTGAAGAGTTATTTCGCTTCATCATTCTTTCAGAAACATAATATAAAAATTTATTTTAATACTTTTTTTTTTGTCTTAGCACATTTAGGTATGTAAAAATGTATTGGACAAAACTAGAGCAACTAAATAACTACCACTGGTATTATATTGAAAACTCACCATTGTTTTGAGTTTTTATAGTTAGAGACATTTTCTAGCTGTCTCTTAT
>CABFWB010000067.1:174503-200381 GCA_902151455.1 Timema bartmani | reverse complement strand
GTCTCTTATCTAGATATGTTTTGAGTTGAATTTTTTTCTATTTATTTATATATATATATAAATATATATAATTTTTGTTTGTATATTTATATAGTTTTACAATTCCTTTCTCGTCCTATAATCCTACGTACGTGTGGGATTTGCAATAGCCCAACAACCTTAATCAATCTAGAACACTCATAAATGTCGAATAATTCAGACACAAAACAATTAGTTTTCGTTGGTTCAGCACTAGCACAAAAACAATAAACAATCAACCGTTATGGTAAACATTGCGTCTCTGCGTGAAATAACACTTTGTGAGGGAAGTTATTTTCAGTTGATTGAATAGAAAAATCTTTACTTAAGTTGTTTCAGATATGAGTTTGAAATTATCTAACCATGTTTATAAATCAATTACACTTATTATATTTCAAACACCAATGTTACTCTATAATGTGCGTAAACAGCTCAAATTGAAATGAAATGAGAAACATTTATAAAATGTTCTTACACAGAAGCAAGCATCTATTTTTTTTAAATCAGTAAAATTTTCTTGATTTTTAATGGAGCATAATTTATTCACATGACATAATTAGTCTTAGGGTCTACTAATACAATTACTTAGGAGATCTATTAGAGCTAATTTCTAGAACTGTTCTGAAGTTTATACATTGACTAGAGTATATTTCCTACACCTATATTTCAAAACAATAAAAAAAAAATTAGGTAGTTTTATATCATAATACTTAAATACGATTTTTGCAGATATTTATATACTACTTTTTTCATTGGATAGGATATTTTGGAAAAACAAAATCTTTTTCTGTCATCATTAATGACCTTAAACTAGATAACTAGTCTTATTTTATAGGTACAGGCTATATCTATCATAGGTAACGGATTGGAAAATCACTTCTCATATATTCTATTAATATTATCGTAAGGAGAAATACTTGGTATCTTTTCCTTGAGTCAAGTACATTTAAAGCCTATGTAAACATTAACGTTACTTTATTTTAAATATTAATAATCATTATTAAAATTGTTCACCTTAATTATAGAAGAATACATTTAAATTTAGAGAAACATAAGAAAATTTGTTTAAAAAATTGATAATTTTATTTCCTAGCCTCTTTTCGTATTTTGAAGAAATATGCCAAAATATTTGAAAAATGTTACCTATCCCTTTTGCGATTATTGTTTGATGTTGTAAAAGGAAATAATTCCTCTTTCATGATTAGTTGATTGATTGCTTTAAGCGAATAAATGGAAACACATTATTGTGTGTCTAAATAACATTTAAGGCCAGATGGCGCTCATAAGGGTAATAAATTATTTTAAATGACCATTACAGACACTGAAACTTTTACAAAATTCATATGGTGGAAGTCAATAAATCATAAAATCTTTTTAGCTCAAATATAATATCCAAACAAACACAGATATTTTACATTTATTTTTAATAAATTTAGTTCAAGAGAAAGGTGAGGACATGCAGTGCGAATGGTAAATTTTAGAACCGTGTTTGGGGTACTGACTGGAAAACCCAATTGTAGAACATTAAGAAGACATAGATGCAGAAGAAAGGATATCGTTTGAATTGTGTGTAATGAGTTTGACTAGTTCAAGGTAGAGATAGAGTGTAATGAGTTGGACTGGATAGAACTAGCTCAAGATAAAGATAGGGTGTAATGAGGTGGACTGGATAGAGCTAGCTCAATACAGTGATAGGAGTCGTAATTTGTTTTAATGTGGCAACTAACTTTCGAGTTCCTAATGCCATCGAATGAGTAAGTTCAAGAGAAACGGGTATTTCCTATATTTTTACTTTCTCTCTATCTTACAGGTAGAGAAAGTATTGTGATCGTCAAATAAAATCAAACTCGAGATTTTGATGAATTTTGACGTTTCATGACTTCCTGAATCCGAAAAAGTGGTTTTTGAATTTCTGTCTGTCTGTCTGTCTGTCTGTCTGTCTGTACCTCCAACTAGAGCCTAAACTATTTTACCGATTGAGCTGAAACTTGATATCTAGGGTTTTCATAGGGTTGCCCCGAGGGGTTTTTGGAATTGGATATCTACCCCTAAAATTAAGGGTAGTTTACTGAAGGGAAAAAAGAGAAAAAGTCGATTTTCTCAAAATCGGCTCTAACGATTTTGATTAAATTTCATTTATGAACATTAATAAATATTCCAAACAAAATGGCTACTCTCAATATTTCGGCAAAATGGCTTTAAGGGCTCCGGTCTGATGCGTAAATTAACATTTTTTATAATAGCTCCGAAACTATTTGAGATATGAAATTACTTAGCATTACAAATATGTATATATATTTATAATACAAATATTTTATTCGAAACATATTTTTATAAAATCAATAATTTTCAATCTATACGCAATTATATATATATTTTTAGCTTTTTGGACATTAAAGCTTAAGTATTGCGATCGTAAAAAAAACTAACCTGAAATGTTGATGGATTTCGACGTCTCATGACCCCCCGAACCCTAAAAAATAGTCTTTGCAATGCCGTCTGTCTGTGTGTCTATTAAAACTTAAAATTAAGGGTAGTTTACTGAAGGGCAAAAAGAGAAAAAGTCGATTTTCTCAAAATCGGCTCTAACGATTTTGATTAAATTTCATTTATGAACATTAATAAATATTCCAAACAAAATGGCTACTCTCAATATTTCGGCAAAATGGCTTTAAGGGCTCCGGTCTGATGCGTAAATTAACATTTTTTATAATAGCTCCGAAACTATTTGAGATATGAAATTACTTAGCATTACAAATATGTATATATATTTATAATACAAATATTTTATTCGAAACATATTTTTATAAAATCAATAATTTTCAATCTATACGCAATTATATATATATTTTTAACTTTTTGGACATTAAAGCTTAAGTATTGCGATCGTAAAAAAAACTAACCTGAAATGTTGATGGATGTCGACGTCTCATGACCCCCCGAACCCTAAAAAATAGTCTTTGCAATGCCGTCTGTCTGTGTGTCTATTAAAACTTAAAATTAAGGGTAGTTTACTGAAGGGCAAAAAGAGAAAAAGTCGATTTTCTCAAAATCGGCTCTAACGATTTTGATTAAATTTCATTTATAAACATTAATAAATATTCCAAACAAAATGGCTACCCTCAATATTTCGGCAAAATGGCTTTAAGGGCTCCGGTCTGATGCGTCAATTAACATTTTTTATAATAGCTCCGAAACTATTTGAGATATGAAATTACTTAGCATTACAAATATGTATATATATTTATAATACAGATATTTTATCCGAAACATATTTTTATAAAATCAATAACTTTCAATCTATACGCAATTATATGAATTTTTTTAACTTTTTGGACATTAAAGTTTAAGTATTGCGACCGTAAAAAAAAACTAACCTGAAATGTTGATGGATGTCGACGTCTCATGACCCCCCGAACCCTAAAAAATAGTCTTTGCAATGCCGTCTGTCTGTGTGTCTATAAAAACTTAAAATTAAGGGTAGTTTACTGAAGGGCGAAAAGAGAAAAATTTGGTTTTCTCAAAATCTGCTCAAACGATTTTGATTAAAATTCGTATCTAGGCGTTGATTAAGATTATAAATAAACTGGCTATTTTCATTTTCCTATGAAAATGATTTTTAGGGTACTTTACAGAAGCGTTAATTTCCGTATCTCCACAACTATTTGAGAAACTAAACAACTTATCATTGCAAAATTGTAGGACTATTAGAAATAAAAAACTTTTATTTGACATATATTTTTATAAAAGCAACAGTTTCTGAGATATTTGCAAATATATTAATACAATTTTGTGAGCTTTAGTTGTAAACATATACTACTTAAGTCTTAACGCAATAATTCTCCAATGCCATAGAGTAATTAAATATAAGTATCTAAAAAAGTATGTTATTTTTCCTTAAAGCTCTTAGGAGAAATGTTTGCATAGCAATGATCTATCTCCATTTTAGACTCAATAGTCAATATTTACATTTTTTATTGGTCAAAATGTATAAATGAATAATTAAATATCAATGCGATGACTTGAAGATCTGCAACACCTTATAAAATGTTAAAATTTTAACCAGAAATCGAAATTTTAATACGAAGTGTTGACCCTTGTGGAAGACATTAAACTGTTTGAAATGCTCTTAGGTGGACAAAGATGCGCCTCTTTTCTCATTGATTATATATCATTGTATATTATTTTATGCGTGTTCTTATGTGGAGTGGTGATGATACAATGTACATTATTCCGTTCAGAAATCTTACGAGTTTATAGAAAGAGAGAGAAAGTCTGTGCGGTGCGCCGTACCATTTATTTAAATATTAAGTCATCCACTTTTAATGAATATTTTATACAAAATATGTTTTAAATAGTGCTATTATATTACAGTTGATTCAGCATAAAGGTTTATTAAATAGATAATTATGCATATGTAGCTATATACTTTTTATTTGTGTTAAATTTAATTTATTTCGTTTGGATAAAACTCTTTACACATCTTGAAGTTTGAAGCTTTAGGAATTGCAGAAGTTTGAGATTTATTTATATTTTATCCAGTGGCAAGGTGTAATATCATTCACTACCATGTGTGGTTGTTTCATTAAGTAGCGGTTCGTTTATTCTCTATGCAACAACGCAAGTTAATTGCAGCTAGTCTTGAATAAACAATCAAAATTATTTAAACTCAATTTATGGAAATAATTTCATCTTTTTCCTCAATACAATTTAGATATAATATAAAAATCAATTTCAAAATAACTCTATGATATTCCCACTCCCCAAAAATAATTACTTTTTTAAACACACCTTAATTTAGAAAAACAAATTACAAGAGTCCAGTGGTCAATAACATACTCTTTTTTTCTAAAATTTCTTCTTTCAGAGTGAAATTTAAGTTTAAAAGACCGTTATTCATTTTAAAAACCCCAAGCGTGTTCTTTTGGGCATTTTGTCGAAAGTAAAACTTCAAACTTCCAACTAACCATTCCCTGCACCACTTTTAAAAGCAAGCATTAAAATGCAAATAGCCATGCCACAGCAGGGACAATACGTCTTTATCTATAATTCTAGTCCAGGTTACAAGAGCTTATTTCCAGTTCGCCTACTACACAATATCATGATATCAGATCAAATCTGTTTCCAATTGATTTCTCAAAATATTTAAAATAAGTAAAAATTAATTATAAAAACAATGTAATGTAGTTTAAATACGTTATTATCATATATTAAATAAAATAATTTCAATGTATAAAAATAATTATTTTGAAATTTAAGCCTTAACGTAAATCTTTACTTATAAAAAAATTAGCTAGAACATTATTTTCAATTAGGTTTTCGATCGTATATATATTATACTTGCTAATAAAATAAGTCAATAGGAGGTTGGGTAAAATGTATCTTATCTCTACTAATAAATATAAATTTTCGAAAAATTGATATTAGAAATTTTTAATTATTTCAAACTTGGACCACTGTAAAAACTAATAATATTTACTTTAAAAATAGCAACATACGCACAATTTTTATGCTAACACATTTTGATATACATATACATGAATATAATACACAATCTGTAGACAAATCTATTTGTTGTGTAATTATAAATTTTAACACTAAGAGAATATTATAAATGATTATAAGCAATACAAATATCTTGTCAGTTGAGTTAAGACGTACTTATCAAAATATATGAATAATTAATACTAGGAATTACATAATCTTAAAACATAAGGCTCTTCTTTAATAAAATCTTTATTGTACATCACTTAAGGGACAAGAAGAAAGTCAAGTAAGGTAGTAGTTCTATTTTTTTTTTTCGCTATAGGAAAGAAAATGGAGAAGAAAAGCTTTTATGTATATAAAGCCATAAAATTCTAACCTTAATTACAGTTACCTTACGTTCTATTCGTGTACTCAAAATTAGATAAGAGTGTTTGGAATAAAAAAGATACATGGTGCTTATTTTAATAAATAATAGATCAACATGTAGAGTTTAATCAAACATTCAAATAATATACTATTCTTTCTAAGGTAATTTGATAAGTTATATTAAGAGTGTTTATATATTCCTATGTTGGCTAATATAACATATTTGTCTGGGAGCTGAAATATCCCAAAATATCAAAATATAACTAGAAAATAATCGCTATTCTTTTGGTTAAAGAAATAACTGTGTTTTCTCCTAGGAACTGAATAATAATTTATCAAGCCCAATTTTATAGACATATTTTGTTTTCAACATTTATTTAGAAACAAACATTAATATTATCATTTGGTTGAAATTGGCTTAAATAAGTTGACCTAGTATATTTAAATATTTATAGTATTATTTTCTAGATACACAAAGTTATATACTGAAAACTGTACCTTTTAAATCTTGGTTTAAGGAACATAATAATTTATAGTTATCATCAATAGTCCTTTTCCCACACAAAATGATTTAAGGATGAGTTATTTGAATATTCTTAATGATTTATGAAGTTGTGTGATTACGTATTGTTTGTATAAAGATTAATAATATTCTTTAAAATCCATACAAGCAAGTCTAGTAGTTCTTGGACAGAACAAATCTTATTTTTGTTTTGCTAGAAACTATATTATGAAATTTGAATGGTTATTAATTTTAATAAACCATTTTTAGAGCCTACTGAATTACTTTTTATTAAAATATACTATTTTAAAATAATAATTACTTTGATATAACTGAAACAATCTGTTCGTTCTTGCAACTTTAAATTTCAAAGAATATTTATTAAGTTATTTCTTCATAAAATAATTTTTTTACAGCTTATGGACCAAATTCAATCAATGTAATTTTACTAAGCCCTTATTAAAATGGTCCTAAGGCATTTTTCTATAGTGAGTGTATTCTAAATGCTGAGTACTTCAAATACATATTTATGTTGCTTATAGCTCAGAAACTTTTAGTTTTATAAAATATACTAAAAATTAAGAATATTTTCGTTCTTAATAGGGATACAATTTTAGAAGAATAAATGATTTTGTATCTCAAATAGTTGTGTGTATATGACCAAAATTAGAAATTTCTGCTTCTTTAAAGTGCCCTTAAAATCATTTTCATGAGTAAACAAGATTTNAGATTTTTTTTTTTTTTTTTTGTAATGTTGAACAATACCAAGATAAATATTTAATAAAAATTCACTCTATCGATTCTTGCCCTTGAGTAAATTACCCTTAATTATAGGTCGAGTTATATAATTCCAAAATCTCTTAGGCGGTACCATATGAAAAACCCTAGATATCAAGTTTCAGCCCGATCGGTAAAATTGTTTCAGTTCTAGGTCAAGATATAGACAAAGAGACGAACATTATTGCGTAGACCTTTTTTTCCTGTTTCAGAGGCTCATGAAACGTAGACATTTATCGAGATCGAGAGCTTGATTTTTTTTTACGATCACATTACTTTTCTATTCGAGACGTCTAGAGAAAGTAAAAAGTATTTATACTTTACTGATATTGAAACCTTACTTTCGATACTAGTTATTTTACACTCGATACTTTTCTATCGTTTCTATTACGATATTAATACTTTTATCAATATAATTTCAATGTATATACTAACAATACATTTCTTTTAATAACACATTCCTAGACATGCTAATGAATGTGCTAAATTGTCTGAATATTTTTAAACATTACGAATTGTAGTAATTCATTATTTCATACCAGAATAGATTGTAGAAAAGGTTAAGGCGTGTTGGACTATAATTTTAATGATAGAAATAACAGGGCTTTAATTCTGGTCAGGTGTACTGATATATAATTTTTAAAATGATTTCACACTGTTCACACTTATTTACAGGCTTGTATAGTCAAATAGTACAAATCTCTGTAATGTGTAAAAAAATTATTTCTACCAGCATATACTTATATCTGTCCTAACAAATGCGTGTACAATACCTCTAAATTATACCATACTCATTCATATTTAGTTAGCTCGATTAAAATGCGTTTATCCTTTATGACGAGTAGAAATCTACGAAAAAATAACTACAATCATGTATCAATACATATATAGAATATGTGCTAGTATAGTACTTAGAAATATAAACATGACATCCAGTAATAGCTTACTTCAATTGACCCGTGAAAGTGTTTAAAATAATAATTTTCATTTCAACGCCTTCAAATAGGATCTTATTTCGAGAATTTCTTAAAAAGAAGGAGGCGTTAAAAGGAGATACATAGAGAAAAGGATATTAAAGTTTCTCAAGCCATCAAAGTTTGCGATTGCCGTAATTACAAGCATAATACTTTAAAATGATGTAGATATAGTTTAACTTTTTAATGCAATTCTTTTTTAAAATGCAATAAAAAATTTAATGAGATAAATATGTATATATATATGTATATACATACATATATATACATATTAAGATGGTCCCAGCTCCTGCGGTTTTTACATGACGTTTTATACGTGCTCACTAAGGAAGTGCGCAAAGTTTTTAAGTTTGTTTCTCGTCTGTATGGAAACTATATAAAGTTTTGATAAGTTTTCTGAATAAAGTTGCGTCTTTTTTTTTAATCCTATACAAGTTTCTGGTTTTAGAGATACACATATGGTCAGGATTGCCTTAAAGTTTATCCAAAGTCATCGTTAATATTGTCATTTTGGAAATTAAGATATCTTGTAAGAACAAAAGTTACAGATTGGTTTTAGCTAATTTATTCAGCAGAACGGCCTTTAACAGTACTTTGATTGGTGTATATAGATTGTTTCTGTGTTTAACTACAAATGTTTTCAATGTTATGTCTATTTATTCATTATAAAAAAGAAAAACATATTTATTATTTTATAATTTTTCTAATTTTATGCTAAACTAGATAAGCTAATTTTTCTTTTAAGAAATGTAAACATATTGTGTTATTGGCTCAGAGGTTTCAAAAGATTAGTTTAAATTAAAAAATTATTTCTTACAATAATGGAATCTGGAGGCATACTTTTTTTTATACTTTTTATGAATACACTTGTGTGTTTGATTAAATGTTCAAAATTTTTACATCTCCACATTAAAAAAATGTATTTCCTTCTTAAAAATCTTTAGGATATTAATAATCTGTGGCATTATGTGATTTTAAAGAAATCTTCATTAAATATCAATGAGTAAATATATACAACTGCTACGAATTTGCCAATCTAAAAACACATATTTTTAAAATATTAATAAATCAAGTTAAATCTTTAAATTATATTTAAGTAAATTTGTATGTTCTTGAAGAAACTGATCAGTGATGGATCAAAGAAAATTTTTGTTGCCAAGATTTCCAAAATATATTTTTTCCCTTGTAATATATTTGATTAAAAACAATCCCATTTTTATTTGAAAATCTACCACATATTTTTTTAAATAATTTTGTATCACTATAACTAACTATAACTATAAGTTAAACGAGCAAATAATGGTATGTTAATAAACAAATAACTAATGCTATCAATCTTTTAATATTAAAAGTAGGATTAAGCTATACTATAATATTTGATTGTATTTCGCTTCATATGGCATCAAACAAGGATTCCCAAAACCTGTATTATATCAGTATTTCCCTACGATATTGAGATAGGGGACAGTTAGGTTTCTGCAACTAAATTTAGCAAATGTTTGCCCTTATTGTCTTCTTCCACTTAACAATGTTATTGAGTCTGTAGCATGTTGTGGATCTGATTTGATTAGAAGATAAAGTAAGGAAATTACTAATTTTATTATTTTTACAATAACCTATGATATTATACTGTTGATATATAGATTAACTTAAAGACAAGGACTGAAGAAACTAGCTCAGAGGAAGTGCATCAACATTAGTGTGGATGTAAGAGAGTAAGACTACATCGTTAAGCACAACATAAATAACCTCCATACGTGCAAGTCACTGATGAGTATGCCCATGAATAGAGAATCATATATACTGATAAAAGAAATTTAGTTTGTAAGAGTATGATAAGGGTGAGGGCCTCAAGTGCTTTTTCTTATGTTTTAATGTACCAATATATTGAGTTTTAAAGGCACGCTGACACCAAAATAGAATTTAATAAAATACGCAAGATCTTGTCCTTGACTCTGTTCAAAGCTAACAACTTTCCAAACGTCACGAAACGTCAAACCTAGAAAGAAACGGAAGATAAACAGAGTAGAAGGGCGTCACTGATTAACTTTGAAAACCAAGTAGAGCAACAATATTGCAAGACTTGTGCCGATACTTTGAGTGGGAAGCTTGTTGAGGAGGGTGGGCGGCGAGGCGGGGGAAACTAATCAACAAACGAACTGACAAACAAGACACATCGGTTTGCAGCTTGGAAGTCGGCTGGGGTACACCCCCAACTTCTATGGAGGTAGGGTAGAGAGATTAGAAAGAAGAGGAAGTGGAGGGAGGGATGGAGGGAGGGTTGGAGGAAGACAGGTTTAACGAGGTTGTAATAAGTTTCTTGCTGAGTCCCTCTTAAGTTCTGATTAACGACCCCACCCGTTTGAAGGCGTCTAAGGAGCTGAAAACGGGCTCTGAAAAGGGTTAAGGAGGTGTCAGAAGAAGAAGTAAAAGCAAAGAAGGGCGACATAGTCTTTCGTGACAATAATGGTGGCCACTTAGCTTTACAAAGATAATAAAAATCCTAGAAAAAATGTTACACCTTTACTTAAAATATTTAAAATGAAGAAGCTAAGGAAAAGGTTTCTCAACTAATATTAAGTACAAACGTAATTGGTCTATAAAAAATATTATTGTTTTAATTAAAATAGCTATGCAATTTAGAAAATATTTTAAGTAGCGCTATTTTCTTGTAGTCAAAAATTAGCTAATAAAACTCACAATGCAGTACAGTAGTAGATTTTTTTTATAATAATTATTAATCCACTCTTTTGTTATCAATCTATTACATGTAATTAACAAACTAAAAGGTCCATGTATATTATACAAATAGAAAATATTTTGCAAATCTTTTTTGACATATATTTACCTTAATCAATTTGTATGTTAGCATCTTCATGTAAATTTAAAATTACACCTTTCTCATAAGTTTTACTGGATATAATAGTTTGATTCCAAACTTATAGTTTTCAGTATAAATATAAAAAGTAAATATCTTGTTCTAATAGTCCGCGTTGATAAGTATGAGATACGATGTTTAATATATTCGTGCAACAAATAAAAGGACATAGGCCTTTATAAATTAATAAATTACTCTCTAATGTTCAACAATGTTCAGGCAGCAATAAAGTAACATAAACTATGCAATTTAAAGCAAATATACGTGTAAAATATGACTATCAGCAAGAAGCAAGACCTTGAATAGCTTTGTATCAAACGTGTCACCCAGCTCGTACGACTGATTCATTATGCATAAAGTGTGGTAAATCAACGACTTCTCCGTCAATTATTGTGACAATTAGTGGATGTAGTTATGGTCCATGAGCTAGGATGTTCAGGATTTAATTGAATATTTTGTCGTATAAATATATTATAACCAAACAAACATTGAAGTTGCACTGATCTTTTCTTACAGTGAAGATGAATAGAATACATCTGTTTGCTATAAATATTGTTTCCTACACAGAAAAGTAATCTATTTTGATAATTACCTACTGAAGAGAATATATTTTAGGTGTGTGTGTGAATAATTCTTTAAAAATGTTGAATAGAAGGAAGGTTCTTAATATTTAAATAAGTGGTTTTATATTAAATTTATTATTTTAATGAATATACAAATTTGCTATTTTATCGATTTATCATCCCAGTAACTATTTTTTATGGGACATGCTACACATGTATTTAAAGATTAAAGTAATTGAACTTATTTCACTCAGGTTCAACGGAATTTGAATACAAGCTTTGACACATCAAGATAAGTCTGAAATGGGATATTTATCATCCCCACCATAGTAATAATAAATAAAATCTAACATATCCAACAAGAAACCCTGCCTTAAGTTGTTTCTCAAACTCAGAATTCATCAGTAATATATTTAAGCAGTATAGCTAATAAAAAATATATTTTAAATCTTCTCAATGAAAATTATATGATCAATAAATCCTCTTTTGATAGAATAAAATCATTAATTAAAATATGAGGATCAAATAGAGAAATTTCTGGAGGATGTAATTGAATAGTAGATCAGGGCTTTATATTAATTATAGCTCCACGACTATTAATAAATTATCCTACACATAAAATAACCTCAAAGACTTAGAACCATAAGTAACATTTCTTCTCACTACCAATAGTAGTTTGCATTAGGTTCAATCACCATCGAGAAAATGGCTGCAATTCTCGTTCAATAAATACAGTGTAGTAATTAATGTATAGCTTTATATCAATTTGAATATTTTACAAATAACCTGTCTCAAATATTTAATACAAGTATTGAGTGAGTTATAATATAAAAGAAATGCAAACGCTTTCCGTAGAGGTACAATGGGAAATAATTGATATAAAATCCATCCTCACCCTATCAGTAAAAGATTTAAACCCCTACAGCTCAGTCACCAGAGTTCAGCCTAGTTAATTATAAAGGTCTTAAACCAATAATTCACGGATGCTTGTATTTTTATGTAAATTTTATTAGTATAGATATAGGGTCTTATACATTTGAAGTAATAAACACTGGATAATAATTGGATATCAGTCTGGGTAGAAAAAGGTAAGTTTATAATAATGTTTTTGAAAACGAATTAATGTACACTATTGAATTAAATTAACTGGAATAACTTTCTCAATGGTACTAGAAATTCGAAAATTCATTGCTGCACTAAAAAAGTACACTCTCTATTCTTTTCTTGAGCAAGTTACATCCGTCCACCGCATTACAACCTTAAACTTTCATGTCAATTTTAAAGTAATTATCCCATCTGTGTCTTACCATTGGGTTTGACAGCCAATACCATTAACACGGTTCTAGATTATTCTATTCGCTATGTATGTTCTTCCTACCATATTCTGGGAGATTTTATTAATCTAAAAATGAGTACAGTGTATGTAACTTATCATTATGTAACCCGTCCACTTCCTCATATCATCATAATTTATTTAGATTAAATATCTTCCAAAGCCTCTTCTTTTATAACACCATTAATTTATTTTTATAATGTATATTAGATACTTAATACACTTTAATCTAATCAACGTAGCTTACCATATATGGTATCAAAAATTTCTGTTTCTTTCAGACAAGGATTTTTAATACCCAAGACTAGATAACTTGTCAAAACTATCACTTTAACTAACAAAATTCAACTTATCTGGGTTCTAACACCTTAAAAGTTTAAAATATTTATCAAAATACAATGACTAGTACATTTTTATATTTGTTTTTGAAACTAATATTTCAGTGACCAAGGTAAATAAATGGTACGGCGCACCGCACAGACTTTCAATCTCTTTCTATAAACTCGTAAGATTTCTGAACGGAATAATGTACATTGTATCATCACCACTCCACAAAAGAACACGCATAAAATAATATACAATGATATAGAATCAATGAGAAAAGAGGCGCATCTTTGTCCACCTAAGAACATTTCAAACAGTTTAATGTCTTCCACAAGGGTCAACACTTCGTATTAAAATTTCGATTTCTGGTTAAAGTTTTAACATTTTATAAGGTGTTGCAGATCTTCAAGTCATCGCATTGATATTTAATTATTCATTTATACATTTTGACCAATAAAAAATGTAAATATTGACTATTGAGTCTAAAATGGAGATAGATCATTGCTATGCAAACATTTCTCCTAAGAGCTTTAAGGAAAAATAACATACTTTTTTAGATACTTATATTTAATTACTCTATGGCATTGGAGAATTATTGCGTTAAGACTTAAGTAGTATATGTTTACAACTAAAGCTCACAAAATTGTATTAATATATTTGCAAATATCTCAGAAACTGCTGCTTTTATAAAAATATATGTCAAATAAAAGTTTTTTATTTCTAATAGTCCTACAATTTTGCAATGATAAGTTGTTTAGTTTCTCAAATAGTTGTGGAGATACGGAAATTAACGCTTCTGTAAAGTACCCTAAAAATCATTTTCATAGGAAAATGAAAATAGCCAGTTTATTTATAATCTTAATCAACGCCTAGATACGAATTTTAATCAAAATCGTTTGAGCAGATTTTGAGAAAACCAAATTTTTCTCTTTTCGCCCTTCAGTAAACTACCCTTAATTTTAAGTTTTTATAGACACACAGACAGACGGCATTGCAAAGACTATTTTTTAGGGTTCGGGGGGTCATGAGACGTCGACATCCATCAACATTTCAGGTTAGTTTTTTTTTACGGTCGCAATACTTAAACTTTAATGTCCAAAAAGTTAAAAAAATTCATATAATTGCGTATAGATTGAAAGTTATTGATTTTATAAAAATATGTTTCGGATAAAATATCTGTATTATAAATATATATACATATTTGTAATGCTAAGTAATTTCATATCTCAAATAGTTTCGGAGCTATTATAAAAAATGTTAATTGACGCATCAGACCGGAGCCCTTAAAGCCATTTTGCCGAAATATTGAGGGTAGCCATTTTGTTTGGAATATTTATTAATGTTTATAAATGAAATTTAATCAAAATCGTTAGAGCCGATTTTGAGAAAATCGACTTTTTCTCTTTTTGCCCTTCAGTAAACTACCCTTAATTTTAAGTTTTAATAGACACACAGACAGACGGCATTGCAAAGACTATTTTTTAGGGTTCGGGGGGTCATGAGACGTCGACATCCATCAACATTTCAGGTTAGTTTTTTTTACGATCGCAATACTTAAGCTTTAATGTCCAAAAAGTTAAAAATATATATATAATTGCGTATAGATTGAAAATTATTGATTTTATAAAAATATGTTTCGAATAAAATATTTGTATTATAAATATATATACATATTTGTAATGCTAAGTAATTTCATATCTCAAATAGTTTCGGAGCTATTATAAAAAATGTTAATTTACGCATCAGACCGGAGCCCTTAAAGCCATTTTGCCGAAATATTGAGAGTAGCCATTTTGTTTGGAATATTTATTAATGTTCATAAATGAAATTTAATCAAAATCGTTAGAGCCGATTTTGAGAAAATCGACTTTTTCTCTTTTTGCCCTTCAGTAAACTACCCTTAATTTTAAGTTTTAATAGACACACAGACAGACGGCATTGCAAAGACTATTTTTTAGGGTTCGGGGGGTCATGAGACGTCGACATCCATCAACATTTCAGGTTAGTTTTTTTTACGATCGCAATACTTAAGCTTTAATGTCCAAAAAGTTAAAAATATATATATAATTGCGTATAGATTGAAAATTATTGATTTTATAAAAATATGTTTCGAATAAAATATTTGTATTATAAATATATATACATATTTGTAATGCTAAGTAATTTCATATCTCAAATAGTTTCGGAGCTATTATAAAAAATGTTAATTTACGCATCAGACCGGAGCCCTTAAAGCCATTTTGCCGAAATATTGAGAGTAGCCATTTTGTTTGGAATATTTATTAATGTTCATAAATGAAATTTAATCAAAATCGTTAGAGCCGATTTTGAGAAAATCGACTTTTTCTCTTTTTGCCCTTCAGTAAACTACCCTTAATTTTAAGTTTTAATAGACACACAGACAGACGGCATTGCAAAGACTATTTTTTAGGGTTCGGGGGGTCATGAGACGTCGAAATCCATCAACATTTCAGGTTAGTTTTTTTTACGATCGCAATACTTAAGCTTTAATGTCCAAAAAGCTAAAAATATATATATAATTGCGTATAGATTGAAAATTATTGATTTTATAAAAATATGTTTCGAATAAAATATTTGTATTATAAATATATATACATATTTGTAATGCTAAGTAATTTCATATCTCAAATAGTTTCGGAGCTATTATAAAAAATGTTAATTTACGCATCAGACCGGAGCCCTTAAAGCCATTTTGCCGAAATATTGAGAGTAGCCATTTTGTTTGGAATATTTATTAATGTTCATAAATGAAATTTAATCAAAATCGTTAGAGCCGATTTTGAGAAAATCGACTTTTTCTCTTTTTTCCCTTCAGTAAACTACCCTTAATTTTAGGGGTAGATATCCAATTCCAAAAACCCCTCGGGGCAACCCTATGAAAACCCTAGATATCAAGTTT
Organism: Timema bartmani; assembly: GCA_902151455.1. NCBI lineage: Eukaryota > Metazoa > Arthropoda > Insecta > Phasmatodea > Timematidae > Timema > Timema bartmani. The sequence continues at coordinate 184,239 of CABFWB010000067.1, read as the reverse complement.
CAGCTCAATCGGTAAAATAGTTTAGGCTCTAGTTGGAGGGACAGACAGACAGACAGACAGACAGACAGACGGAAATTCAAAAACCACTTTTTCGGATTCAGGAAGTCATGAAACGTCAAAATTCATCAAAATCTCGAGTTCGATTTTCTTGACGATCACCATACTTTCTCTACCTGTAAGATAGAGAGAAAGTAATAAATAGGTCTATCATTTAGTATTGTAACTTCATAATAATTTAATTTGTCCCTCACCTAATATTATATAAGATTGATTGTTCATTGTAAATGACTTCAGTAATGATCAATCAAAATATCGTTCTCATTTAATTAGTGCATTCACATAATTTAACATGTAGCCCTCCCCCCTTATTATTCAGCCCTAAGCGCTAATTCATGAGAGAGTATTTTATGCATTCTAGACAAATGAGTAACTGGGATATCAACTTGAAATATTTGTGTTTATTTATCTGAATACCCCCTATTTGAAAAGAGATAATTTCAAAGCTTGAAAGAGCTTAAAGGATTCACGTTTGAAATTTCTAACAACATATTTCAATGAAAATCTAAAATAGCTACAATCAATAATAAAATGTCGTATATTATAAAACTTTATTTATTCTAAAATAAAAATAAAAATTATTACAGATTTTCAAAATATTGATAAAATTGAATAGACTCATTACAATTTAGTTAGTAAATGGCTGAGTGAAATTTAAATAGCGCATGCCAAACTAAACGTCTTATTAGTTTATTATTTCAATAGCAAGATAAATAAATAATAAATGTCTACCTAATATGCCATTTCAAAATGTTTTTATTTATGTTTTCTTGTAATCTAATAATTTTTCAAAATTCTAATAGTATCTTATCATATTACTTAGCACGGTTATACAAATAAAAGAGTTGTATTTAAATCAAAATCTATCATATTTTCACACTATTACACTTGTAAATGTAAAATAATAATACCTATATATTAATCCAAAGATTGTTTAATACAGATGCTTTGAAATTTTGATATAATATTTAAAAATGCTATTCAAAATAACCTATTAATTACTGTCAAACACTAGCTTGTACAGAAAGTGAATTACAAAATTACATTGCCTTGATTTAGACCAAGGTATAAAATACACAGGTGAACTTGTATTAAAACCTGTTCATTTTTGTTTAATTTTATTATATATTCTAGTTAAACACACATTAAGATTTGTTGGTAATTTTCTTTTGCCCATCAAAATTATATTTACATATATAAGAACATATATTTAGGAGTAATTTATATTTATATATTCTTAAAATGTCTATTTTTCCTAGAGTCTTAAGCTAGGTTGATTAGAATTATGATCAATAAATCTTAAACTTCTAAAGTCAACTTCAAATTTAATTAATAAATTCTATTTTACCAACTTTTTATTACAATTAACTACTTCAAAATGAGTTTAGGTAGGCCTTTACGACCAACAACTTTTCAAGATAAAAAAGTATAGTAAACAAAGTAAAATTTATCATAATACAGAAAGTTTAGATTTATTATTAAGAGAAATAATATTCGTTGGTATTTGTTCTGACGTATATATTTTTTTCTTTATAAGTCCATCCCACAGCTATTGAGATGAACTTACGGTCCTCTCTATAAGACCTAAGGCACACATTCACCTATATATGTTTAGATATTATATCTGGCCTCGTTTTTCGTTCGCTCATCTTCTGGTGGTGGCAGGTTCCACCCCAACTTACCCCCCCCCCTCCCAACCCTTTATACTCCTCTCCCGCTTCCACCAGCCCCGCTCTTTATATCGTGACGTAGGCAGCCAAGACAACGCCAAATTATAAACCAGTACTTCAGTGTTAAATCAAATCTACGAATTATACTCTTGAGAGAATATTCAAGTAGAAGCCTTCTTGATATTTTTTTTTTAGAATTATGTAAACTCTGTTTCACAACCCAAAATAAATTCCTTAATTTATAAATACTTTTATGTATATTTAATTAAATATTACAAGAAACAAGAGGTTCCCTTGGTAGATTAAAGAAACACTAACAATAACAAACAATAATATTAAGAAATATGAAAATATTTTATAACTATACAATTACTTCAAAATTCTGCCTTTAAGGGGCTAACAAACACCCCACGCTTTAAGTCTTGAGAAAGAAACTCATTTTTAAACACCAAACACCCTGCAATTCAAGCCCTGAGCAATAAACTCATTATTAAATACCAAACACCCAGTGCTTTAAGCCTTGAGAAACAAACTCATTATTAAATATCATATTCTGAAAATTGAAAAATGACACTTGGACACGGGAATCGAGCTTGGTACGCCAATGCTCTAACCACTGAGCTATCCAGGAATCTTACCGTGCCCAGGGTCATTCTTCACTCATATTTTAAGACAGAGTCTATAATGGACGTGTGAAAATCGTCGGCTACAAACGTTTGATTTTATTAAGATCACGAGTTATCAGAAAACGCAGCCATCTTCGACTCGGTAGTTGGCTTATTGCTGCCACTTGTACAATTATTATAATTGTAAGGATTAGAGGATTGGTGGATTAAGCCAAAGGTCCCGGGTTCGATTCCCGTGTCCAGTTATCATTTTTCAATTTTCAGAATATGATATCTAGATGGAGTAATCCTCACTAAAAGCACAAATAATATTTTTGGCTATTTGATTTATTATTAAATATCAAACACCCCACGCTTTAAGCCCTGAGAAACAAACTCATCACTAAATACCCAACTCCAACTAATAGTTGCCTGGTAAGTCCAGTCATTCGGTAATCAATAACAAGAGTAAAACCCTTTAAAAACGAGACCACTGGACCTGGGTTAGAGACCCTTAAAACAAATGACAGAAATTGACTCGCAAAATGCCCCTTTCTTACCTGTGTCCTACCCTCATAATGCGATGATGAAGAGAATAGCACAAGGAGAACAATATTCATAGATTGGGAACCAGAAAGTTTGGAACAATGTATTTTCAATGTAAACTACTTTGTGAATAAATTTAATAAAACATATTTTATATACAATACCAATTATCTTTAACATGTTTCATCTTCTCCCCTATCTAGAGACGTCTGAGCTAGCTACCGGTTAAAACTTATAAACATAATTATTAATAATGATGAAATTTAACGACGTTGCTTACGTGGAGATTTGGAAGCCATTTTGCGAAGAAGGTTGCATCTTAACTTGACGCACCTAAGCAGTCCAAGCACTATCACACTTAGACGCTAATGTACGAAATAGAAAGAGAGGGAAGAAAATGAGAAGTTCACCCTGAGATAGAGCTCTTGCCTATGTGCTAATAACACTTTCAGTCTTCCTCTGACGAGTTTACACAATCACTTTAATCTTTGCAGATTGAGAACATTGACTTGCTTTTTAATTTTACCTTTTTCTTGTTTCCTATTCTATACAGACATATTATGCTAATACGGATATTTTAAATCTACATCATGGCAGGAAGACTCCTACAGTCCATTTTCATGACCAAGCCAAGGATTTATAAAAAATACTTTAACATAAAATGTTCTTAGAGACAAATATAATAATTTGTGACATTGCAGGACTAATTTTAGAATTATTTCAGAATTTATGGTATTTGTTTCAACGTTATATCTTTAAAACATGCTAAATAGAACGTAAATTCACTAACATGGAAAATGTTATCTTATGTTATCTTGATCGGCTGCGACGTCACAGATATGTACGTCCTTAATGAACAATACTTGATAATATTTTATCCAATAATATATATATATATATATATTATTGGATAATATATATATATATATAGTGTTATGCTTGATTCGATATATGATTAAAATCATATACATTTATTGTTCAATACTATTATTTTAGCAATATATTTAAATTTGATTAGAATTAAATAGATTTTTCATTCAATATCTGGTGCACATGATAATAAATTAGATTTAAAGTTACAAGTTTACGCTTTGTGAACAATTTTGTATTTGTAAATGAATAAGTTCTAATCTCACCCAGGTTGAAGATCCGGTTGAAAGTAACTGGAATTAGTAAAAAAAATGATCACTTCACTTTAAATTTTTAGGGTTTGTGATTAAGTGTTGATGATTAAACATCCTTCTATTTGAAGCAGAAACGCCCGTAGATATTTTGGGTTATTCATATCCCGTCGGGTGTCGGAAACAATATTACAGTTTTAAAATTGGCTGGCATCACTTAAACAGAAAATAACTTAGTCCAATTCCAATTTTACAAAAATCATACGCTTTATTCTTTTGTTTGTTTCATCTTCCTCTTTGCTCGAGAAGGCAAGGAACCATTCAACAATTGATATTCCCTCCGGTGGATGACGACAAATAATATTATTTTAATAAATTGTTTGTACAAAGTGGATGTTTCAGATTGCAGTAAAATACCTCATATTTTCATTAAATCAGACATTTCAAATTGTAACTCCACTTAGTTTAAACTCGTCATCACTATAAGACTAATTTACTTTTCTCGTTTGCTAGACTGATAGTCGGAATGTAAGTAATCAAATTTGGCAGACTTGAATCTTCTAGCAGCCCTCTTTTGTTGCCTTGATCTCCATGAGTTTGTCCTTCAAGCTTGTCGGGGAACTGTTTACGTTAGAAAAAGGAATGATTGTCCAAAATTGGATGGAAATATCTTATATTTAAGTTAACATTAGCAACTAATACGTATTTTTTCACCTTTGATGTTAGTGGATTTAGTCTGTTGTAGTCTTCTGGAAGAAATTCGACGCATACTCCATTACACAATATACTTTAAAATAGATATATTAATGGTTTATTTAAACTAATTGTGGTGAATAACATTATAATATATCACTTGTAAATAATGGTTTAGTAACACATTTATCTCAACCCTTTTCTACGACTGTGATATTTAAATTAGTCTCTTTTGTCAACATCCACTAGTTATACTATATCGCTTTATGCTGTATGTTTTTAATTCATTATAAAAAAGGAGTAATATTGATAATATTTAAAAAAGTATAGTTCATCACCGAAAATTAGGAGGTGCTTATAATTATATACGATTAATCAATAAAGTTATATTGAAACAATAACAATTATATTTAATTAAATTTCAAAACCCCAAATTTCTAGCAATTTTTTCCCAAAATCAACAAACACATCGTTCTCTAATTAACCATTAGAGTTTTACGGTAATTTTACTTGTTGTTCACGTTGATACCTTAACTCGAGATGAATCAGTTTGTTTAAAAGGTAATTTTCAAACTAATACACATCGCGAATAAGAGATTCCACATCTTTTTTTAAGCTACTGACTGGCAAACCCTGTGGGAAGACACCATAGGAAAGACCTAGACGCAGATGGGAAGATAAAATTAGATCGGATCTGAAAGAGATAGGGTGTAATGAGGTGGACTGGATATAAAAAGTTCAATATAGGTATAGATGGAATACTTTTGTGAGTGTGGCAGTGAGCTTTCAAGTTTCTAGTAGAGTGAGTAAGTAATAGGGCCCCTACACGATCAGTCAGGCCGTCAGCCGTAAGATTGACATGGTTAGTCTTCATATAATTATTTTTATCAGTCTCAGCTCATGCATGCAACGTGTAACAACATGGATGATAAGTAAAGGGCGTGTGTAGTCTATGTTTGCTACTGAGACTGAAGGAAATACTGACGAGCGCGCGCACACAGTCAGTATTACTGTCAGTCTCTCCCACCACTTGCAAGACTGATGGACTGAGACTGATGTGATCAGAAAATTCGAATCACATCAGTATTCTCGTAAATACGTCCATCAGTACTGCTCCTACACGATTGGTCTTACTTTATTAATTTATTGGTGACCTGGTGGTCTAGGGGTAAGGTGTCAGACCTATGTGCTGGGGGTCCAGGGTTCAATCCTTGGTCCCGGCAATGATCTCTCTGATTGCCAAACCCTTCCACCAACTCTGAAAAGATGTGTATTAATCACAACTTGTGAATGTGTGGAATGCTAGGTTTCCATCGTGGTTCGGATCCCACGTTAAACTGTAGGTCCTCTATTTCATCTCACAATCATTGTAAGTGCGTATAACCCCAACGTATAGTAAGACGCGGGGATAATAGTAATAATAATAATAATAATAATCTATCCATCGGTATTACTTTATTAATATTGACAATCTGACTGATAAGCCCTATAAGTAAGTAAATAAGTAAGTAAGTAATACACATAATTTAGATAAACTTACGAAGATAACTATTCTAAAATATGTGATAAACTATTAAGGAATTTAGAAGTTAGAATACAATGTAAATATTATATATATATATATATATATATATATATATAATATTTATATATATATATATATATATATTATATATATATATTATATATATATATAATATAAATATTATATATATATATATATAATATTTCTAATTACTCACTAGTAAAGTTTGTGAATAAAGTAGTATCAAGCTAACCCACTTTGGTGGCCGCGTGGTCTAACATACTACTCTCACACTAGACTAAACTGCCGATGACGGGAAGGATAAGGATATAATCTTGGTCGGCTGTACATAAGGGCGTTTGTCCAAATTGATTTTCCACCCTCCCTCCACGCAAATGTGGGTACACTGCATATATATACATAAAACCCTTTATCCCTAAAACCATAAGAGTAATTAATATAAAAACGTAAAAACTAATCGTGTAATAAGACACTGTGCCAAGAAAAATACCTACATATCAAACTAATTCTACTAATAACTTTGGTTTACCTCGTACATCTACTTGTCGAAAATTTTTGTTTACAATCATTACTGTTTCATGACTGTGACCTGGCTCAGTATTTTGTTAAAGCCATATATTTTTTCACTACCGGCTTGCTAGGCCTGCCATAGCTGCATATGCCTTATAATCTAACTTAAGACTAGGACAGCCACAACATCCAGTCCCCAGCCATTAATTTATAAATGTGAAAAGGTAAACCCACACTTCACCAATGATAACATTTTCGGCCATGCCGAAAATTAGAACCCGACTGAGCTTAGGTGTCGAATTACTTGTCAAAACTAACTTTATTAAATTAATTTGATGACATTAATGTGATTAAGGTACAATTTAAAGGAAATGTATCCACATTTCCATGGAGGGAAAGTAGGAACACATTATGGAACATATATTATAAGTACTGGTAATCAAGGCCTTACCTCCCCATCACCAGCAGGCCAGACCAGTTGAACATATGCGGGTATTTTTTATAATCTTAATAAATAAATAGAATATTTGAACTAATGAGCTAATAACTGATTTCATTGTGTATACCTTTTTAAAACAAAATTCACCATCACAAATTATGATAATAGTTCATTATAAGGCAAGGTCAAAAAAAATTTCAAGAAATAACACAAAAAATATAACATTATATATATATATATATATATATATATATAGTGTTACATTTTTTGTGTTATTACTTTAATTTTTTTTTTACTTTGCCTTATAATGAATTATTGTCATAATTAGTGATGGTGAATTTTGTTTTTAAAACGGTATACACAGTGAAATCTTAGTGTTACATTATATATATATATATATTAAAATTATATATATAATTATATTTTATATATATTAAAATTGCTTTACAAATTAGAGCTATTGAATAAACTAAGGACACGTCTAATTTTCAAGGTCAATCTTAATACTTACATTAATTCGGTCGTTACAAGCTAAGAACAGAAGATTTTAGCAAAGGATCTATCAAACGTTTATTAGTGAGGAAGTCAGAATATAAAGTGGGCGAAAATATATAATCATACACCAATCTGAATTATTGAGTTCACTTTATCCACCGGGAGGAAAGGGTTTGTGGTATGATAGAGGTGAAGGGAATATATATATATATATAAAAAGATCCTAAAACCTTCTACTCTTAACCACTCTCCCATTTTAGATTTAATGTATGCCGTTAACGGGGTCAAAATACCCATATTTCTAATCTTGCCCCTTCCCTTTTATTTTATTTTTTTTACTCTTTCACTCTCCACCTTCTTCTCAGCAAATTGGTTGGCAGAGCTCTGCAATTTCAACTCCTACCCTCCCAACCCCTTTTCTACTTCTTCCCACACTCCCCTGAACCCCATCGTTCCATTTTACCCTCAACGAAACCACCGAGGAAGGAGTTAGGTAGCTGCAAGCATGGAATGCGTAATTCCGAATAGAAGTGCAGGTACACCCATTTCCTAGTTAAATAGGGCTCTTAAAATATTGATCAAAGAGGAAGATCTACAATGCATATACTTTCAAGGAAATTACAAGAATAAGGATGTGTGTTTATGCTCATGGACTGTAATTTAAAATAAACAAATAAATTAAAGGTTTATCTCTGAAAATAGATTAAATTGCGTAGTAAAAATTTTGGAACTGATTTTACCAACACATTTTTAATATCCTTAAATCCACACCTGTGGGAACAATAACGTATGTTTTGTCTTGTTTTAATTGCCATTGTTCGAGTCCCTAATAAATGTACTTGGAATGTTATTTCTTAAATATTTTCCCACTCTCAGCTCTACTAAAATCTTAGTAAAATTCCTCTAAACTATTTTTATTATATCCCCTCTTAAATATTTTTTTTAAATGCGGATAAATTGAGTCGGTAGTAAGAGGTGGAGAGATATATCCTATAATATATACCTTTTGGTAATAAAATAAAGCAATTTATTAACTAGACAATGTGAATATATAATTTTCAATTTTTCAATTTTGGGATGAGGGAAAAGGTATGGTGTGAAATTGTGTGTTGGTTTGTAGACTGGTTAGGGATTTGTAGGGAAGGTTAGTTGGGTTTTCATATTTCATGTAACACAATAACTTTTAATGCAGATTCATATTTTATATTAATACTCAAAACTTAAATCTTAGCTATAATTGAGATATATTACAGATAAATATAAAACCACAGTCATATATATAACACTTTATGTAGTATTTGAGTACTTTTAAATTTATAATGTAGTTTAATTTTTTTCCCACTTACTATAAATTTATTATGAACCTTTAAATTATGCCATTAATCAAAACATTTATTATTCTTTTTTTCTTATTTCTATTCTAGAAAATAAATGGTAAAATGGGTTTACAAAATACATTCAAAACAAGTTTTCATTCAACACTGACATAAAGTAGGGCTGGCCTTAGGATTTAATACGCTCTAAGTGAGACTTAATATTTGCAACTCAATTGTATTTTGTATACTATAAACAAACCAAACTCCCTGAGTGATGAAAATTTTAACAAATAATACGTTGCCAAAAAAGGACAAAAATAAAAATAAAAGAGAGATAAATATATATATTAGTTAGTGACCACATTTCCCCCTTTCCTTTCACTTCTTAATCAATGTGTGATCCGGTCCCATGGTGTAGTGGCCAGCGCACCTGTCTATGTACCTATGGGTTCCCAGGTTTAGTTCCTGGCTGATACCGTGGGTATTTTTCTCCAAAGGGGAATTATCTCAAGGGTTACCAGAGTTTGGTTGATTAGGCTTAAGCTAGATTTAAAGCTCCACATCTTCATATTAACTATCATCCCATCATCTAATTTCGTGTACGACGTGTAAACAACCTCTTATGGTGTACCCTGGGTAAGGTTATGTGACAACAGAGTGACTAATATTCTACACATGAGGTGAAAAAACCTGTATGTCATAATCCTTCCAGTCAGTAATGTCATACGCTAAAAAAAA